>JAVDPK010001118.1:12601-54661 GCA_034780415.1 Cichlasoma orientale
CCCCCACCCCCACACACACACACACACACACACACACACACACACACACACACACACACACACACACACACACACACCCCTCCCATGGACATTAGTGCAAGTGTTTCAGCTTGTGGAGGGAAGTTAGCTTTACACGCTTCACAGGAGAAAGTAGAAGTGCTTTGCTTCTGTCTTTATTCCCACTGAGTCTGACATAAAGCTGCTTTACAAATCAGCAGAGATAACATTTCCTTGCCTGCCAATAGTTATTCTCTTACATAAGTTGGGGTTTTGGAAATCATACTGCAGTTTGTACGTGTATGTAAAAAAAAAAAAAAAAACGACCGCATGGGAAAAGAGACTCTTCCAACAAGAACAATCAAGAGGGAAGCTTTTGGCTCTCGACTTTGCAGTGGAACCATTAAAATAAGACTTTACATAATGATTATCAGGATTTATGGTTGAGGTCGGCCAACAACCTTTATGAATTAGAATATTAAACATCGGGGGAAAGAGCAGAGAAGCAGGTCAGTTAAATCGATGATGAAATTTCTTGCGGCTCTACATTTCACAAAGCAAATGCCACATATTGCAACGAGTGCAGGCCGTTACCTGGAAACTGTTAGCAAAACAAGATACATCTGGGTGAATGGGGATGTTTGCAAAAATGATCTCCTAAGGCAAACCCCAATTACAGCTAAATTAACATTAATAGAAGACAGTGTATAACATTAATCATGCTTAGGAGACGCGCATCATGAAAATAAATCAGGAGTAATAACAGTGCTGCTGGAGTGCAGTATATTAAGACCTTTTATTTATTCAGAAAATTTAAAAGGGCACTCTATGCATGTTAAAACACATCTAAAGATATGTTGCTTTGAATATTTCCACATGACTTAAAGTAAAACTGTTAAATTATCTTGTTACAAAGTCTTAAAATGGCATCTCCATCTCCTCCCATGCTGAAAATCTAAAAATCCAAATATTTTTAGTTTCAGAAGATTAACTGCTCACACTTATAGGCTTTACCAGTATAAAGACAAAAGACAAATAAAGGCTCAGACATTTCATACACTGTAGTGATTCTGGGAACAGATGCTATGAAAGATGGATGTAGCTACTGTGACGTCATCTATCGGTTTCTGAACTGTTTTGAAATATCGAGATGAGTGTTATCGCTGTCACCAGCATGGTGTTTTGAAACAGGATGTGAGGAGCCATTAGCCATTAGCATACCAGAGATAACTTGCCTTCCTGACACCCAGAAAGACCAAAATTTGTAAAAAGGATTTAATGTTTTGTTCAGTATGACCTGAAATGAGTGCCTGAGCCCATAAACTGATCATCACCCCAAAGTCTGAGGGCCATTTTGCCAGAGTTCTATTGAGATTTTGCAGGTATGTGGTCGTTAACCATGTGGCATTAACTTGTTAGCCATTTTGGATGTGTGACAATCATGGTGACAATATAGGTTAAAGTGACTATTCCCCAACAGGTTGCGAGTCGTTACTCAAGGTTGAGGGCAGTTGCTGAGAAAATAATTGCTAAAGCCTCAGGCACACAGGCCTACAGCTCTGCGACCCCTATTTTTCCCTAGCGATAAGTAAAATGCGCATTCCCCAACTGGTTGGCAAAAACCTCTTTTGGATTGGTTTGGTTGCTAGCACGTTACTGCATTTGCCAAACTGTTTGTGCTGTGAAAAGAACAGCACAAACTTCACACAGCGACCATTTGCCTTTAAAGCAAAAGTTGCACCTTTTGAAAGCAGCTCCGAGGAACAATTTTTACTTTGAAGGCGAACTTTTTTCATTCGTGGTTTGAGTTGCACTTTCTGGCTTCCCTCTATAAACAGCTTCACTGTATTTTTAATTATACATCTCAGTGTAAGCATCTCTTCACACACAGAGAAATGGGGGCGTGGCTGATTGCAGATATTGAGCACATACCTGTTAACTTTGAATGGTTCAGGTTCACTAACGTTGGTGGTAAGCAAGAATTAATTTTGCATGTGCAACGATTTTGTTTGCAACCTAAGAGCATTTTTAGCACATAAACGAGGCCCTTTTCAGTTTGCATATATGTAATAGCACGATGTACGAGTGTCAAAGAGGTTGTGAAAGTGTCAGAGTATCTGGCAATGTAAAACAGGATGTTCTGCATGCTCTTTTTCTTTGGCACTCTGCACTTTGTGGCTCTGAACATTTCAGACTGTATTCAGTTATTTATAGCTTCTTTGTGCTAGGAAGTCTATACCTGTGTGTTCACAGTTTTTAGATGCTTTTACAGTAGTTTTACAGTATAGTTGTTCTTTTCAACCTGTCAAGCATCCCTTCGTCCTTTGTTACTTACATTAGTTATCAGCCTTTTTTTTTTCTCTGCCTTTTCCAGTGCACATGAATTCCCTAATTGCCTACACTTCCTTTCTTACACCCTCACTCTATCCCCAAATTTCCATGGATTACTTTGCCCTTCGGTGAAAAATTGTTATGTTGAGTCAGAGGTATAGGCGGGCTGCACTCTCTGAGCCTAGCTTCTCTTCTAGCAGAGGCGTCTTTCTGTTTAAAAGAAACCTTTGTCGCCCCACTGTCACCAAGTGCTTTCTCAAAGTGAATAGTTGGGTTGTCTCTAGTTCTTGAGGATGACTAAGGTTGTGATTTAAGGCTATATAAATACAACAACAAAAAAGGAAAATAGGAAATATAGTTTAAATATTGGCATGTTTACAAATAATGATTTTATTTTTTCCAAATTTACAAACCGTTGCTTTGTTAAAGACCTTTGAGTTTTGAGGTATTCTAGACTTCATGAAGCTCCTCCCACAACTTTTTGATTGGTCTGATGGGCACTTCTTACAGCTCAATTTTGGAGCTGTACTTTGCATCTTTGTCCTGCTGTAAGAGGAAAGTGGCTCCAATTATCCACAGGGTATGGCTTGGCTTTGCAAAATACAGTGAGAGCCTCGCTTGTTCAAGATCCCTTTCATCGTGTACAAATCAGCCTCTTTGCCTCCTCGAAAGCACCTCCAAACATCTCATTTCTCCACCATGCTAAAAAGACTGTCAGGCACTCGACCAGCATCTTTTCTAAGCTTCACAAATGCTCTTCTTTTTGACCCAGGCACCTCAAATTGAAATTTGTCCATCTATCTTTTTTTTTTTTCAGTTTTACTTTGTTCAGTGTCTGCATTCTTTTACCAGTCCTGATCTTTTCCTTTTATTGGCCAGTCTCAAATTTGGCTTTTTCTTTGCAGCTCTGCTTAGAAGACCATCATGCTTCTATTGCCTCTTAACTGTTGGCATTGAAACTGCCAGCTAAGGATCTGTGAGGTGTCCGTTTCTTCAAAGTAGACTATAATGTGTTTGTCTTCTGGCTCAATTGTGCACGTGGGATTCACCCTTTTTTTCCCCCCCATTTTGAGACTCTAGTCAAACCCAGAAAGGCTGATGCTCGAGCTAGCCAGTGTGTGTTTTCTTTTTTTAATCGAGAAAATTGTAACAAGAAAAGGGTTTTTCTAATAATCAGTCAGCCTTGAGATATGATTAATTTGGATTAGCTAAAACAGTGTGCTACTGGAACACAGGAGTGATGGTTAATGAAAATAAAAAAAATTATAATTAAGTACAAATGTACGTTTCTTTCAAAAGCAAAAAGGCTTGAATGGAAAACCTCTGAACAGTACTGTAAACACTGTATGTATAAGGGATTAGAGGAGAGGAGGAGCTCTGTGACATTTGTTATGACTGAGAGATGGCTATGCCTGGAGACGACTCGGCCTCGTTTGCCAAATGACAGTAGGAACTTGCACTGCCAGGCCATGGTGTGTGTCAGCTCTGATATTCTCAATGACTCATTCAGTGAGGACAGAGGAATGAAAGCAAAAAAGAAAAATATCTGAGCCTGTCACTACTGACGCTTACTCCTACTGAATTCCCCCACTGTTTGAACTTCACGATGCGCTGCGCGTTGATCTCAGCAGCGTAAGTGTGTGCTGGCTGTGAGCACAGGAAAGTCTTTTTTTTTTCTGTTTTCATGACATACGCGTAGCCTTGCAGTTTCAGACAGCGAGTTTTTGAATTGTATTAGAAGAAAAAAATGTCTGTTTAGTCTAGGTAGGAAAAGTGGGAGAAAGTATGTGCCTGTCTGTATGTCACTGTTTGTGAGAGGTCACATGAGAGGAGGAATGACAGAGAGCGAGAGAGGTCCCCGGGGCTCCGTGCATTGTGCCAATGTACGTTTACAATAGGCTCTTTGGAAAGGCTTCACAGCCAGTGAACTGCGCTATTTAGACTTAGCTGACCAGGCTTTGCCTCGCTGGAGCTCGACTTTTATCCTCTCTCTTTTTCTAAAGCTCTTGGTTCAGCTTCACCATCTTTTCCCGTACCTTAATAGACACTCAGGTCCTGTCTATCCAGGCTCTGGTCACAGTCCTCACGGTGGGGGGGGGGGGGTTGTGTGGTGGTGGTGTTGGGGGTCCACTTCACATACTGGTCTAAGAATAGTTCAGTGACTCTCTGTGAGTGAATTGAAGTGTTGTCTCCCTGCTTCATGCTGCATTCCAGAGTAGGAGGCCTGAATATGCAACTTCTGCTACCGTTCAGCGCTCACAATCAGCTGCCCCAGCCCTGTTGCATCTGCGCACATTTATTCACACTCTGTGACACTGATATGTGATCTGGACTTTCCCCTCATTAACTCTTTTCACAGGCTGGATGGGGTAAGACCCCAGGAGTGATCTAATTAAGCAACAAATTGGCAGGATGGAAAGAAAATATTTTAGGTTCCACCGGTTGGAGAGGACATCCTTAAAGTCTATGAATCATCAAAAAAAAACAAAAAAAAAACAACAACAAATGGTAAGGCAGTATTCCCGCCTTACCATTTACACCATCAGACGGCAAAATAGATACAAACATAATTCACACATGCACACAAACTGCTACTTATAATGAATCAAGTAAGAATTTTTTTTATCAAATTTTGAATTTGTTACAGATGAACACTTTTTAGGCATGTAAACTGGAAATTGAAAGTTTTATCTTTCATAAAATTGCTCCACACTTTGAAAAATAGACGTGTTTGCTTTCCACATGCCAGTGAAATCAGCATAGAGCCTGTAAACAGGGTGGCTGGTACTTTCCAAAGCTCATCAGGGCTTACCAGAACACTGAGATATTCATCCACTTTTTAAAAGGAATTTTTTTTAAAAGTTGCACCCTAGATTTTCTTCCCTTTTTTTTTTTTTTTTCCAAAAAGAACTCTGTTAATAACACAAGGTTATTATTTTAAGGGACTTTATAACCTTGTGGTTATACATTTTACACAAAAAGTTGCTATTTTAGCACCATAGCCTAAACCATATGTGAACTGGTCATACTGTAATTGACGTGAAACAAATTAATAAACAACTTAAGGTTGATTGTCCTGTTATAACTTATTATGTGTGGACTGACGTTTCTCAAATGACATCACATTGTCCACCATATTGGACATTTGGAAAAATGTGTATTCCCCATCTAGTTAGTAGTGGTTCCTGGAGGTTGCTGGCTCTCGCTGGGTTGCAAAGAAGATACCGCACCAAAAAACTTCTAGTGACTGCTTTAGTTTCTCGCAGATCGCCACAGTTGCCTGCAAATACTCGCTAACTGCTAGCCGAGCGGTAGTAAAACTTGTGTGGACATAAACTGGAAATTTAGAAGTTTTGCCTTCTAGCTGTAGCCAACATGTTTTGTAAGGCGCAGCTTTTACTTTGAAGGCAAATGGTCCCTGTTTCCAGCTTGTGTCACACTTTTCACAGGTTCACTACAGCTCAGAGAGTAGCTGAACAAAGCGACTGCCATCAACCTCCAGCAACCACTTGCAACCAGTCGGGGAATTCTCATTTCTCCCGTCACGACCGGTGGTTGCCAACAGGTCGCTGATCGTTCTCTGAACCTTTTTAATTCTCTTGATCCTACATTGTCACCGAGATTGTCACACGCCCAGAATGACTGACAAGTTAATGTCACCTGGTCAGCAGTCATGTGCTTGCAAAATCTCAGTAGTCAGTATTTTACTGCCGAATGATGTGCGCAGAGACTCAAAGAGTCCAGTGACTGACACAAAGAGGAAATGTGTTCTGTGGGAAACATACCTCAGAGATAAATGCTCAATAACTGAAGGTAGTGAAGATCAGGAAGCAGTACAGTGACTCATAGCTGTTTGCTATGCATGTGGATGCTGGCGTTCGATTTTTTGTTTTCTGTTTTGGATTTACTGGCTCACTGTGCACTCTCTTATTTTGTGTTTTACTCTGTATCTTTCTGTGTGCGTGCAAGGTACATCAATTTTATGTTCCTTAAATGTCAGCCAAAGAGCTGAAGGGGGATCTGCAAAAGGAATAGGAAAAGAAAAGCTTAGGGCAGGAGCGGAGACAGGAGAGGGATTTTGAGTTTTTAAGAGGGGAGGGAAGAGGGAAAGGGGAAAAGGTAAGGGAGGATAGCACGTATAAAAACGCATGAGGAAAAGTCTTCAGAGCAGCTGCGTCCTCATTCTAAACTGGGACCTTGGGGAGAGGGAGCAGAGCTGAGTGGGCATCTGGTAGACTGTTAGCGTTGGTTTAGAGGTTATACAGAGGTTACATGTAGGCTTTGTGTAGGTGTCATATGTAGGCGTTGTTACTGAATGATTTATTGCAAAGTAGGCAATCACATGGGCTTTTTTAGAACAGTGAAGGTTTAGAGTGGGGGCTGGTATGAGGCGTTATGATGATTTTTCACCAATCAGCCCAGAATGAAGCTGATATTATTGTTCGTGATGTCCATGTCCCCAGTAGCTTATTATCACAGTATCCATTGTGCTGGTATGTGTCTTTGGCATGGCTGTGTAAAAGCAAATATTAACTTCAGCCTGATTTAGGATGAATATGGCAAGTTCAGAGTAAGGACACATTTTTCAAGCTACCAGAGTTACAGGAAACAGAAATCATTAGGGATAATTGCTTGAGGAATAGTTACGGTTTCCTAGTGTCAGCGGGCCAGGCTGCTGTGGGAGTAGAATTAAGATTTGAGGTATTTCAGGGTTTGATTTGGCTAGCCTCAAGAAATCATTGAAGTGTCTGATTGGTTGGAGATTCCCTCACCTGGACAGGAAACAGGAGAGGCCAAACAGCTGTGTAAATGGTCCAGATAAGATCACAGAGGAACAAAGGGTACATAGCAGTCCTGAGAGAGGACTTACAGCTACTGTAACAGACTGGAATTCATTATATTGCTGTAGCACTCTCTCTCTCCAGTAATATCAAGTTTTGATGAACAGATTAATATTGGCAAACCCTCCCCTCTCAGCAGTGAAGGGCCCTCTCTGTTCCTGATTAATGTTCTCTCTCTACTGGATGGAAAACCACAATTAAAGGGGCAGGTCTTTTGTTTTAGTCCTGTTAGTCTTTTTTTTTTTCTAGATTTATAAACACGAACAGCAAAGCAGAATCATATTGTTAAAGAATGCCACCGCAGCAAAAAAAAAAAAAAAAAAAAACTATTTAAAAAGCAGAACAAAACTACTTCATGCGGAATGATGTGTATTATCACAAATATTTATTGCTGAGAGCATAGGAAGCTGGTGACCTCAGCCGTTTATGCTTGACTGCTGAGGCCAGATAGGACAGGAAGGGGTGGGGTGCGGTGGGGAGAAGAACAGCAGGGAGACGTAGAGAGATGCCACGTGGGAGATTGAATTAATGAGACACAAGCCGTGTGACAGTAAAGCTGTGTGTCTGTCTGCCACTTTGACTGCATAGCTGCCTAATTATACGTCTCTTTTTCTCTTATGATGCATGTTTCTAAATGTGGGAGCGAGTGCGTGAATGTGAAAATGAAGCGGGGAGGAGGACAGGTGCAAGCTGTTTAACCTTTTTTTTTAGTTTTGTTGCCACTACCTCCATTAAGCGCCAGCTAAACAAAATTGATTCACAAAGTAAAGAGACAATAAGGCACTCGAAGCATCGCAAGGAGCATTATTTTACAGAGCAAGCACGTGTGGTTACTAATCTGAAGAACTAATTACAAGACAAGACGAGAAATATTAGTGGTTTAACGCCTTAATGGAAGTTTTTTGTGGACAACCTCTCGTTATATTTCATGTAACTCCATAAATAACGCAGTAAACAGAAAGTAGATTTTAAAAAGTTCCATCTTTGCCTTTTCACTTAATACTGTTATAGCTTCTATGTCTGTCTATTTCTACACTCCTGCTGATCTCTTAATTTTCACCCTGTTCTAATATTCTCTGTTATAAAAGGTGGTGGTCTGTTCAGATTTCACATCTATAAATGAAAATGTCTGTTTGTGGACTTAGAAAAAGTGTGCTCTGTAAAGGCTTTAGCAGTTCTTTGCAGGTTAAGATGAATGGCTAGATTTTTTTTTTTTTTAAATGTCATTTTTAACAATGCAACCCCTTTTCTGGCTGTTGCTCCTCTCTTTTATATTCTCCATCTCATCTACTCTCTTGCTCCCTCCCCCAAACATCCCTCCTGCCTCAGGAGTTTAGTTCTCGGTTTAAGACATTTTAATAGCTTCCTTTTCTAAACAAACCAGCTGCCAGAGGACCAGATAGTATCTCTGGCACAGAGCGCCTCCTGGAGGTCATTTCTTAAAGACGGGGCAGCCGACAGCAGCGCAGAGGTGTGGGGACTGGCACATAGGCACTCCCTCATCAGCTATAGGCTGCTGTATTGAGTCCTCAGCACTAGATGGCATTGGCAGAGTACTGTAGCTCTGAACTCAGTTTTTCCTGTAACCTCGTCCAGCTCAACTCAGAGCCAGACACAGTCTGTCAAATAGTGCACGGTATCTACTTTTTTTTGATCAATCATTCTGCACAACCACATTCACAAACAATTTTTTTTTTTTTTTAGTTTTGCAATAGTGTTGATCTGTTGCGTCACACCAACCACTTTACCCTGTAGATTGCACAGGCAGTGGTGGCAGAAAGGAAATCTTTGGTGAAAAACCTTTTCAGGTTCAAAAACAGGTATTATTTTGCTACAGCTGCTGCATGTTGGGCATAAACTATGCATTTCTACAGCCACTAAAACACCTTTCTGAAACGCTTAAAAAAACATGCTCGGTTAAGACCTAGCGTGTCTTCCTGTTTGTGTGGCGATGGTGTGCTGTGGTGACAGACTCAAACTCTGAGGTTTTACTGAGAACAGAACGCCAGGATGAAAAAGTGCTATCGCAAGTGATATCATGTGATTATTGTGTGTGTATAAAATACAGTGATACCTTAAAATGCAAACTTTCTTTATCCCCCCCCATTATCTCCCTTCCTTTTCAGGAACTACAGCGAGTCACCTGAACAAATGTTGCAGAAAAATATGTGAGCAACCTAAGATGTCAGGAAAAAAAAAGTTCCTTAAATTATCCCCCCGACAGGCTCCTGAGAAAAATGATCCCACCATGTTTATCTGGGGGTTTGGAGCCTTCAGAATTCCACTCCTGACTCTATCCTGCTTCAGCTACTCAGGTCTTCACAGTGCATGTGTGCATGTTTTGTGAGAACAGGGGGGTAGTTAAAGCCACAATGAGGTTGACCCTGTGGCCCTCTAGTTGCACTGCGAGTGCCAGGGGCCAAGCTGTAGTCTGTTGCGAGCCCAGTGCCCTTGATTGACAGTATCCTTCCTGTTGTGGTCACCATGGGAACAGCATAGTGTTTTCCCAACTAAACTCTTCGGGGCTCTGCACCACATCAAACGCGGCTGCCATGAGTCAGCCTCCAGCTCTACAGGGAACCTAACTATAGCAGAGCTAACTGCTTACAAGGCAGTGTGCAGTGTGTTTTAATGGACTGTGGTTTCCTACTTGGCCCAGTTGGCTGAAGTATTTGAAGTCTGTAAAATGGCTTATGTTTGTCTTTTGCTAAAATAGTTTACCTACATGCGTATGCAGCATGCACACTCTCATCAGACCTCTTGTAAAACTGTTGCTTTGTCACTTTTAGTATTGTTTAGCAGAGTAACACATCTGCAGAAGCATCATAGCGACAGAGGCTCTACAGCTGGAAAACATTAACTCCACAAAAAAAATGGCAGCACACTGCCCTGCACACCCCAATGATGTCATCCTTTACAAAGGTTCAGACTTGCACAAAACATAACCCCAGTCTCACACGCACACATGCATAAGAAAGCACATGTAAGCACACATGCACTCAAGCATACTGAACAACAATAGCAAAGATAAAAATGCACACATGTACAAGTGCTGATTGAACAGGTCAGTAAGTGACAAGCATAACTTGATTTTGTGTATTGCTGAGTATGCTGCATTGTTGTATTGATAAGATAAGTGAACAAATTATTTACTTGTTTGACCCCTCGGCCTTCTTTCATGGTGAAAATTATAACATCATTTAAATATAAACTTTAATATTTCCAGTTGGTAATTGACAGCCTCTTTCTTGGTGTAACCAATTGGATCGTTTTTAAAGGCTAGAGTGCTTACTTGGAAATCCCCAAAAATTACTGGCTACTGATTAGCTCATGTGTGCTCTCAATCGTGTCTGTATAACCTCTGTTATTTATCCTGAAGCCACCATCAAAAATAGCATTTTAATTTCCAAGTAAAATCGTCTCTCCGTTTCTTTTAAGACAGAAAGTGAAGTGAAACACTCATAAAGCATGACTGTGACCTCGATGCACGATGAAAATAATACAAGAAGTAATACTCTTAAACCAACAGGCTACATTTCTCCCAGCATTACATGTTTCTTTTAGCATTGGTTCATAAAATCATGGGAAATAAACAACAGCAAAATCTTATAAAGACGTTTTAAGCACATTTCGCATTTTTTTAATCATCTTTTTTTATCAAAAGAAAATTTTGTAAATATATCAATAATTAAAAGGATCAAGAACACCTACTTACCCTCTTTAGAGGATAATTACAAACCACAGCCTAACATAAACACGCATTTGACATACTTACAGAAGCCAGTGTAATATTTGAAAACAGTGTTTGGAGACTGTGTAAAAGGAGTAAATGAAAGTACAACATCAAGAGGACTTTTCTGTCAACTAGAGGGCATGATTGTGTGGGCATATTTTCATGACAGCACCATTGTGGAGGCCTGGCATACAAACAAAGCCCATCTCTGTGGTTATGTGTGTAATAGCTGTGCTGCTATAAGGCATGTTCCTCTGAGGAGCCTTCAGCGAGACGCAGGGGACTTGGAAGCAGAGAGGCGGCGGTTGTGGGTGCGGTTAATGTTTCTCTCCACATAGTACATTGTGCTGGTCATATGCACTGTCATCTCTTACTGAGTGGGGCATGTTAATATTTGTACACTGTGTGGGAGCGGAATTGTAATTCCGTAAGTGCAAGAATCTGTGTCTCGTTTTGTGTTTTGGTGTTGTGATGTGCGTTGTGTTTTATATTTAGCTATGTAAAGCATTATAATAATTACCATTTACGTGGGTGGGGGGTTGGATTTTTCTGCCACTCTGACACGGTCACTAATGGCCTTAATCATGACCTAACAACATCACCATGGTTACCTCCCACACTCTGCAGGGAGCTAGGAGTGTGCAAATGTCTGGACCTGTACATTATATGTCTCTTGATTATAATTATCCTGATGGCGTTTGAAAAGTATGCATACATACACCTAAATTATTATATATTAAAGGTAGAATTCATAATGTAAGGTTCCATATGACCCATGGTGCAGCACTTTCTATTGTAGTGCTTCAAATATGCAGCATTTTGAGTTGCAGTATCCATTCATTTGACAGGAAACTGTACGGCCTATTTAGTATGACCAGTTAACCTAGCCCCATGCATGTCTTTGGACTGTGACAGGAAGCCAGACTACCCAGAGAGAACCCATGCAGACAGAGGGAGAACATGTGAACTTCACAGAAAAGAGCCTCAGCTGGCCAGTGGTTTCAAACCCGGGATCTTCTTGTTGTGAGGCAACAGTTCTAACTACTAAATCACCATGAATGAAATATTCATGGAATATTCATTTTTAAAATCTGCCTTCTCTCCTAATGAGCACTGAAAATATGTCCTGGTATTATTTATCAAGCGCTTTATATTTATAAATTCATAACTTTGTTTAGGCTGAATGCATAGTACAAAAAGTGAATACTGTAGGTGTATTCAAGGGCAACTCCTCTGGCTGCAAAAACAAGTCTAGCTTTATAAAAATCTAAATCAGAAAATGACCCTGCTTTTCTTTGATCACTGACTCTAGTAAACACATTCCCAATGAGTTAATGGTCTCAAGTTTTAGTTTCTAATTTAAAAAAGCATAATGATCCATCCACCCAGGAGCATGATGTTTTTTTACCACTTTGTAACTTGTGGTCCTACTTACAGTAAAGTAGACAATGATGTGAGGTATGCTTTAGGGTGTGTTTTTTTTTTTTTTTTGTGGTTGACATATCACTTTCCTATGAGCATACACTTTTCTCAGTTTCTCAGCAAGATCAAGCCGGACTCGTCTAGTTTAAAAAAATAAATATGACAGTGACAGTAAAGGTAAGGGTGAAGCTTACACAAAGGACTTTGCAAATTAATGGGTAATATTACAGTGGCTACAGTGAGGGAAATAGTTATTTGATATCCTGAGTTTACAAAAAAATAAAATAAAGTCTCTAATTTCTATGGTATTTTCAATCAATCAATCAATCAGATACTCCTGATCTCAACTCATTATGTGTATAAAGCACACCTGTCCAAAGAATCGGTTTCTCCCATTCCAACCTCTCCACCGCCATGGGCAAGACTAAAGAGCTGTCAAAGGATCTCCATTGTAGACCTGCATGATGCTGGAATGGGCTACAAGACCGTCAACAAGACGCTAGGTGAGAAGGTGACAACTGTTGGTGTGATTATTTGGAAATGGAAGAAATATAAAATGACCATCAATCGCCCTTGGTCTGGAGCTCCATTAAGATCTTGCCTCATTGGGTGAAACTGAGACTGAAAATGGTGATGGACCTGCTCAAAACTACACAGGAGCAGCTTGTTTATGATCTGAAGGCAGTTGGAACCACAGTCACCAAGAACACCACTGGAGGGAGAGACATGTAAAACTGCCAGTGTTTCAAATAACACCACTGGTGTTCTTGGACTGAAATCTTACAGTGCCTGCAAGGTCCCCCAGCGCAAGAAGGTACATGTCCAGGCCTGTCTTAATTTTGCCAGTGAACATCGCTGTATTTGGAGGAAGACCCAAAGAACACCATCCCCACAGTCAAGCATGGAGGTGGAAACATTGTGCTCTGGGGCTTTGGGGTACAGGATGACTTCACCACATTGAGGGACCAATGGATGGGACCATGTATCTATAATCTTGGATGACAATGACCCTAAACATACCACCTTGGCAACAAAGGAGTGGCTAAAGAAGAAGCACATGAAGGTCATGGAGTGGCCTAGCCAGTCTCCAAACCTCAGTCTTTTAGAAAATCTGTGGCGGGAGCTGAAGCTTCGAAGTGTCAAGTAGCAGCCAAGAAACGTAAAGGATTTAGAGAACTCCTGTAAAGAGGAGTCGGCCCAAATCCCTACTGAGATGTGTGCAAACCTGGTGACCAACTACAAAAGTCTTACTGTGCTTGCCAAGAAAGCTTTCTCTACCAAGTACAAGTTATGTTTTGCTTGGAGATTAAATACCTATTTCACTCAATGACATGCAAATCAATTTATAATCAACTTTTATGTAATGTGTTTTTTCTGGATTTTTTCGTTGATATTCTGTCCTTCATTAAAACTGCTATAAAAAAGTAGATACTGTTCATTGCTTTGGAAGTGAGCAAACTTACAATTTCAGCAGAGGATGAAATAATTATTTTCCCCCGTCATCACCCAAAGGGTGTTGTTGCATTGAAAAGTTGTTTCTGGGCACATATATTTCTCTGAAAACTAATGTAAGTCTGTAGAAAAATCTTATAATTTCTGCATATTCTTACACTCTGTAAGCTACTGATTTATTTTTCTTGTCAGTTTAGTGCCTGGAATTAATTTTAGGTTCCTTCAATGTGTGCCTTGGTGATCATTTTTGGAATTGCTGCATTATGGCTGTCTCGGTCTGCCAGCTGGTGGCACTTTGTTCCACCTCAGCTCCATTTTTTCTTAGTAAAATAAATGTAACTTTTATAGTCCTAATAACTGACAGAAATGGCAGAGAACACAAGACCAAAAGCAAGGCCGCAAAACTCCTCTTCACAAACCTTTGTCTGACAATAGTGCTGCTACAGCCATAGTTCTCTTAAAATCTATATTTTGGTCTGGTTCAACAAGTTCAGCTGGCAAGGAAAACAAAGACGATTTTATAATGAGAAGAATTTCAAATTGCCGTAAAACATATGAAAACCATTTTGTTCTGTGAATACACATTTTTTTGTTCCTTTCAGTTAAGCCAAACACTGTGAAAATGGAACGAGAAGACTAAAGCAAGACCAGATGTTTTGGTGACATGAGAAAAATGGCAAACGTGATTGTCCCTGGCACTCAGAGACATCTAAAAGTAATTTAATGGATTTTTTTTTTAATGTGGAATATTTCTCTCCGTGTCCTAATACCTACCTACAGTATGTACTGAAGCAAAGTTACGGGAAGCTCACGTGTTCTCTGCGGTCCTAAAACTCCACATGCAAGCTTCGTCCGTAAAGCCACCCACTTCCCACTTTCCATCCACTTTTCATTCAATAGCCTGTCTCACTACTCCCCCAGCACACTCCATGGAGCCTCACTCTATGCCAACCTCCACTTTGGAGCAGAATGTACTGTAGAAAACAAATGCTTACACATTACAGTCGCAATCCTCTTTCTTTAAAAAAGCAACAGTTTATATTCCCCAATCAACCAGAATGTAGGCTAGCATGTCTGTGGTTTAGTTCATAAACCACAATAGCACAATCGCAGAGCTCTAACTTGAAAAGCACTGCTGTAATTGGGAGACAAATGGAGAAGGACATAGCAGCAGAATGAAAAAATCATGTAGGTCTGTGTGTGCAGGAGTCTGTGTGTATTTGCAGCTGGTTCTGGTCAGCTGACTCTTATTGCTGACTGTGATTTGTTCGATGAGCTCAGCTGGGCTGAACCACGCACAGCTGCAGTCGGTGTGTGCGTCTATTAGAAGAAGCAAGAGGGAAAGAGAGAGGGAGAGACATGTAAAGCTGCCAGTGTGTTAGCTCAGCAGCATTAGGAGCGGGACACCGGAGCTGAGCGGTTCAGCAAAAACAGACAAAACTTGCAAAGCAGGACCAGTAGAAGTGAAACTGGAGAGGAAAGCTGGGAAGAGCATGGGGGGTAGGATGGAGCTTTAGTTACTGCATTGGACTTGAACAGGGTACAGCACCACTGGCTGGTCCAGGGGCTGAACTAAACTGTTCAGGGTAAACTGTTGAGCTCAGACAGCCGAGGAACCTCAGTTCAGGTGAAGCCTACGCTGCCGGACGGAATTAGGACAGGCTGGACTTGGAGCCTACAGCTTTGGATTATGGGTTGCTCGGCCAGTGTGGTCCTGCTTCTACGCTCAGTGGGCGGGGCCGACTGCGGTCACATGTGTTCACGGCAGGACCAGTTGTCACTGGATGCAGCCACGCCCACCTTAGAGGGTTATACCACTACCGCCTCACCTCTGACCATCGTTGTAATGGTAACCAGCACAAGTGTACCTCAAACGTCTATGTATGCATGTGTGGGCAGTTAGTGTGTTTCATATTAGTGTATATTTTTGCACATTTTAAATTGTAATGAGTGTCTGTAGCTGTAAGTCCTGTTTAGGTTTTCTGGTTTGTAAAATGAACTTTTGTGTTTAGAACCCTAATTCTGTCTTTCTGCATATTTTTGGACTTCTCCTGCCCAACCTCCCCTCTTTTTAACATCCTCCCCTTTTTTAACTCTCTTGCCTCCTGTTCCTGCGATTGATCCATGATCAATGATTGGGGCCTAGCTGTTTCCCCTCACAGCTGAGAGCCTAAAGGACGGAAATGGAAAGAGGAGAATAGAGAGGGGGTTGGTAAGGTCAGACATAAGGAATCTAGTTTCTGTGGGAAAAAATCTGCTTTCTCTGTGTATGCTCCACAGAGGAGATGATAAAAATAGCTATTTAAACAGAACCATTACTGATGGTGGATGGGAGATGTTTGACTGAGTGAATCAGTCATTACATGAAAGAATCCATGACTGGATAAGAGAACTGATGAATGAATTCAATAAAAAATAACTTGTTTCTACTTTCTGACTTTTTTTCAGTACATGTCAGCCATCTGTTTGGTCTCTGTACCAACTTATCTTGGCCAGATTTTTTTTAAAATTCCCATTGTGATCTCAGTTTCTGTAAGCCCAGTGGAAAAAAGTGCTAGTATTTTGGCAGAAGGGGGATCTTTACAGTCCCCGCTCTCACTCACACTGGTGCCCGTTTTCTGGTCTGTGTAGTAAACAAGAGTCATGATATTTCTGCAGAATCATCTTAGCCAGCAGATTCTTGTGAGTGAAGGAGCATCGGCTGATCTGTTCAGGCCAGGTGACGCTTGAAACTAGTGCACCCACTCTACATTGTCTAGTCTTTTTCACCAGCGTATTGTGTTTCCAGGTCACAGTAAGATAGCTTTGCCAAAATCTTTCTGTAACACATACAGTTGGAAGCATATATAAAGTAATCCCACTTCCAAAAAAGGTGGGACACTGTGTAAAATGTAAATAAAAACAGAATGAATGCAAAAATTTGAAATACCATAAATCTGTATTTTATTCACAATAGAACATTGAAACCATATCAGATGTTTAAACTGAGTGTACATTTTAAGAAAAAAAAAAGAGGTCATTTTGAACTTGATGGTAGCAACACATCTCAAAAAGGTTGGGACAAGGCCATGTTTACCACTATGCAGCATCCTCTCTTTTGTAAACATCAGTCTGTAAACATCAGGGAACTGAGGAGACCAGCTGCTGGACTTCTGGGAGAGGAATGTTGTCCCAGTTTTGTCTGATATAGGATTCTAGCTGCTCAGCTGTCCTGGATCTTGTTTGCCATATTGTTCTTTTCATGATGCACCAAATGTCTTTAATCAGCGAAAGGTCTGGACTGCAGGCAGCACCCGAAACCATTCTGTTGTAATAGATGCATTATGCGCTTTAGCATTGTCTTGCTAAAATATGCGAGGTCTTCCCTGAAAAAGATGTTGTCAAGATGGGAGCATATGTTGCTCTTAAACCTGTCAGCCTTTCAGCATTCATGATGCCTTTCCAGATGTACCCCCAAACCATCAGAGATTAGGGCTTTTGAACTGAGCGCTGATAATAAGCTGGATGGTCCTTCTCCTCCTTAGTCTGGACGACTCAGTGTCCATGTTCTCCAAACAGAATTTCACATTTTGAACAGAGCAGTTTTCCGCTTTGTCTCAGTCCATGAGTTTTGGCCCAGAGAAGATGGCGGTGTTTCGGGATCACATATGACTTCCTCTTTGCATGATAGAGCTTTAATCTGCTATTGAGGATGGCGCGGTCAGCTGTGTTCATAGACGATGATTTCTGGAAGTAATGCAGTAATTTTCATGACAGAATCATGCCTATTTTTAGTGTGATGTCACCTGAAGGCCCAAAGATCACAGGCATCCAGTAGCCTTTAGCCTTGTCCCTTGCGCACAGAGATTTCTTCAGATTCTTTGTTGATGATGATATGCACTGATGATGAGATAGTCGTCACAATGTTACAATGAGGAATATTATTCTGAAATTGTTCCACAATTTGTAGATGCATTTTTTTTCGCAGATTGGTGAACCTCTGCCCTGCTTTACTTCTGCAAAACTCTGCCTCTCTAAGATGCTCTTTTTATACCCTCTCATGTTCCTGACCATTGCCAATTAACCCAATTAGCTGCAAATTGTTTCTTCAGCTTTCTTTTTAGTACCACTTACTTTTCCAATGTTTTGTTGCCTTGCTTCAACTTTTTTGACACATGTTGCTGCCATCAAATTCAAAATTACCTTAATTTTTTTTTTCTTGAAATGGTGCATTTTCTTAGTTTAAACATTTGATATGTTTTCTATGTTCTATTGTGAATAAAATATGGGTTTATGAGATTGCATTCTGTTTTTATTAATTACATTTTACACAGCATCCCAGCTTTTTTGGAATTGGGATTGTGAAAAGGCAGCCATGGTGGGAATCTGGGAAAAGTGTTCCTCCTTTAAAGTGCCAATAGGCAACCTCCTCACCATCCCAGCCCCTTACTGCGCAAATAGAAATATGCCAACTAAGTGTCACTTTTGAACCTGTTTGGGTCACTGCGGTCTTTGTATGGCAGAACGACCATCCGAGGTTAATGTTTGTTTGCTTTGGGTTTCTGTTAATCTTCCATTTGGCCTTTTTAGTAAAAAGATTATACAAAGTTACTCGTTTCAGCATCGACGGATGCAGCTAAATATTAATAGCTTCAGGTAAAGAAACAAATAGCTCCCCTAATCCTGTTTTGCTTGTGCAATCAAGCCTTGCTTTTCCCCAGGAGATTTTCCACCTGGTGTTAAACAGAAATGTATAGTGAACCTGAGGTTTATAGGCCAGCAGTGTACACTGTGGTAGGGCCATTATTCTAAAGCATTACACTGCATAATATTCCCATTTCCAAAATCTACTCATTAGAAATAGATTAAAAAAACCTTTGGTCTGTGTGTTTGAATTAGTCATCTTATTAAAAACTAAAACAACAGTATGTTTAATGGCAGTGATACATTGCATTAATAAATGTATCGGTAAATGTGATTCATACACCTTCCAGGCAAATGTTGTGTTGTGTTTGAAAGGGTTTTGTAACATTTCATTAGACAATAATTCAGTCGGGTTGTTGGATATTAAGTCAAATGTCAGTAAACTTGATAAAGACCTGTTTGCTGAAAAGAAGATTTGAACCAATGTGAAACTGAGCCTAAGGGTTCTGAAGTGTTTGTCATCATTTAAAACTGTTTCCGGTTTATGGCTGGCTTAAAAGTCATTTCTCAGCATTCCTGGAAAAGCTCTTTTCTGACCGTGAAACCAGTGTCATAAATATCTAGAAGAACCTACATCCTTCCAGCTCTCCATCCAAGCGTGACGCTCTGTCTCCTCCGCCATACATATGGTGGTCAGGCCAGGCTGCGAATACTCCAGTTTCCCCTCAGCCGCTGTCGCTCCTCTTCATACTGAACTTGCCAGTTTTCTTGAGAGTGACTTTTAATAGTGTGTCAGACATTAACAAAACAAATTGGGAAATATGTGTCCATTTGCTGTGAAACCAGAGCTGTTTGTGGTTTTCAAAATGGTCCACACGCAGCTGAATGGAGAGACTGAAAAAAATAAGGGGGGGGGGGGTGCATTTTGCAGGAAGGCAAGAAAGATGCTCATTGAACCACTAACTCAACACGTCAACTTGCCCCTTAAGAAGTAGCAATGCTGTTTTTGATGAAATGAGTGGCTTCTCTTAGAAGTATGAGTCCCCATCAGTTCCACTGTGTCTCTTACCAGACCATGTATTGCTATAATGATGTAAAGCAGATGGCTTCTGTCTGGGTTCTGTTCCTCTGTGCTGTCTCAGCAGCTGTCTCTGTCCCCCTCTCTCTCCCTTTCTGTCTCACTCTCTTAAGCCCTATCAGTCTCTCACACTATTTATCTTCTTCCAAACTCGCTCTCCCTCTCTGTTTTTGTCACACGTTCTCACATTTTTCCCTTTACACGATAACATGCTCTTGAATCTGTCTAACAAACTAAGAATGACACTGACCAGCTTGTATACACGATGTGCAAAGTGGGGAAACATCATTTTCTGTCTGTCATTAGCTATCTGTCTCAATAGGATGCCATCTTATGTTTATTTTCTTATTTTCTCTTTCAACTAATTTAGAGCTCCCCTTCTCGCTTAAACATCAACGCCCACTCTTCCTCACTCCTGCTAAGAGGGAGGGAGAGAGAAACAGAGGGAGTGTGGGACTTGTGTAGAAATGATAAAATGGCTGTTTAATAGGCTGAGAAGGAAGAAAGAAGAGAGCGGGGAAGAGACAGAGTCAAAAATAAAGGAGTTTTCTGCTGTTTGATGAGCTGAGAAAGCTATAGAGGAGGGGAAGAGAGGGCGGAATGGAGGGATGGAGCCAGCTGAGGCAGCTGGTGTAGAACAGAGGGAGGAAAAGAGTGAAAGAAGAGGAGGATGCAACTGCTGCTTCTTAGTCCTGCAGACATTAAGTAGACTTAGAGGAGTGCACTGCTAAGAGTGTATTTATTATTTTCTGTTACAGATACAAAAAAATCCAAACAGAAATTAAATTAAACATGCAACAGGCTAATGGTTTACTTGGCATCCTAGTAACCTTAAGGGCCATGTTGTTGTTTCATTATCTTATGAATATTCCAGTTATATTCATAAGACATCTCACAAATTACATTCAAGACACTGCAAAACAAAATGATTCCTCAGAGTAAAACAGCAGTCTTTGCATTTCACACTTATGCATTCGACCTGAGTTGATTGTTTGTGTGAAATTGCCTTCACACTTTAACCTCAACTTTGCTATTGGACCAAAAAGCAACTGTCAAGCTCCATTTGTATGAATCATAGCCAAATGTTATCCATCCATCCATCCGGCTTATCCGGGTTTGGGTGACAGGGGCAGCAATCTAAGAAGAGACGCTTAGTTCCCATCTCCTCCAGGTCAACTGGGGGGTGGGGGGGGGGGACATCAAGGCATTCCCAAACCAGCTTAGAGACATAATTTCGCAGCCGTGTCCCGGGTCTGCCTCCTTGTAGAGGACATGTCCATAACATCTCACTTAGGAGGTGTCCAGAAGGCATCCTAGCCAGATGCTCGAACCACCTTAGCTACGTCCTTTCAATATGGAGGAGGATGAGCTCTGAGTCCCTCATGAACAACTGAGCGTGCTCCTCATCTTGTCACTAAGAGAGAGATGCCAGCCACCCTTCGGAGACTGATATAAGCATATCTGCAATTTCATTCTTTCGGTCACTACCCAAAACTATAGCTAAGGGTAGGAAGGTAGATTGACCAGTAAATCGACAGCTTAGCTTTTACGCTAAGCTCTCTCTTTACCTGGTCGAGCGACAGCATCACTATAGACTACGCGCCAATCCGTCTGTCAATCACCCACTCCACTCTCCCCCTTACTAATGAACAAGACTCAGAGATACTTAAATGTCTCCATATAGGTTAGTAACTCATCCATGACCCGAGGCGAGCATTCCACCCTTTTCTGGCTGAGGACCATGCTCTCAGACTCGGAGGTGCTGATTCTCATCCCAGCTATTTCAGACTCGGTGTGATGAGGCCAGATAAACCACATCATCTGCAGAGAGCAGAGACATGAACCCGAGGCCACCGAAATGGAGACTCTTCACCACTTTGCTGCACCTACACCGTAAAAGTTACGAACAGAATTGGAGACAGAGTGCAGAGTCCAATTACGCTTCCATATCTAATAATGAATACTCAAAAAATTGCATTTTATCGGTGGTGTCTTTCCCTGTAGGTTTGTATTTCTGTGCCCATGTTTTCAGACATGTACCTGAAAGTACAGTACTGTGCAAAAGTCTTGAGCCACCCCTCACTACCTCTGCCGAGGAGGTTATGCATGTGTCATTCTGTCTGTAAACACAATAGCTCGAAAAGTTTTGAATGAATTCTCATAAAACTTCAAAGGGATGTAGAGTGGGGTCATATTTATTGGTCAAAATTTGAAAAAAGCCTTATAACCTAGAAACTACAATTGTGATCTGGTGTGTATTGTCAACATATAGAAAGTACCATATAAAGACTTAAAGTATGTCACATTTGACCTCTGACCTCTCCTTCTAGGTCAATAGATTGATCTGAAGTGATAAAAATGCTATATAGAACTGTTTAAAACTATGTTTCTTAATGCCATTGTTTGTGTTGACAGCATATTAGCATATAAGGAATGATATAAGGGGATTCTAAACATCAGGTTACTTTAGACCTCTGAACTCTGAACTTTCATTAGGTCAATCTTTCATAAAATGTCTTTTATCTTTAAAACTATGCTTAAAATTCTGCTGCCTTTGTTTGTATTGACAACATTTAGGTGTGTAACACACCTAAGCAGATACATATGTTTATATGTCATCAAAATTTGTTTCCTCTTTAAAGATCTCTGTTCTGCTATTAGGTTTGAACTGGGGAAGTCAGTGTGCGTGGGTGGGTGTGGGTTCGTCTGTGTAAGAGCAGACGTATACAAATTGTTTCTCTGCATTCGTGTATGTATGTCATGCATTTCAGTGGGATATATTAGTGATTACCTCAGTATGTTTCTGCATCCCTACACGTTTATGTGTGCATTGTCTTTCAGACAGTCTCATGCAAGGATCTGGGCTAGCGTTACAACAGGAAGTTAATGGTTTTTCATATCTGCGTGTTTTTGTGTGAGCAGCTGTTGTATAACTGATCAATTTAGGGAGAAGAAGATAAGATTCTGAGAGTTTGACTTTGATTATATGTGAGTGCGTGATACAGTTTAACTGTAAAAAGGGGCTCCCCAGTTGTATCAGTTAAAACAGTGGTTTTCAATGAGCCGTCCCTTTACTTTGTCTTTCTGAGTTGTCTTCCATCATATCGAAAGTTTAAGTGTGACGTTTAGAAAGAGACAACCTGGTTGGTGGAGGTTTTATTTGCGGGGGATTTTCTGACTTTTTATGCGTGTGCATGTTTGTGTGTGTGTGTGTGTGTGTGTGTGTGTCGGACATCAAACATCAACTTCCTCTCCATCCACGTGTGCTGAGACGAGCTCATAAACCTACTGTGTGTGTTACTTCCACTTCTAAAAGAGCACATGCCCGCGTTTCTTAGCATTTGTTTTTTGTACAGTTCCTTTTTAGTCTAGTATATATATATTTTTTTCATTCAGTACTGTAAACTGTGCACAGAATTCTGCTGGCAATGAGCTTCAGGAGCAAAATCACCTTCAGGAAGAAAATAAAGAGCAAACGAGTGCGAGCGGATTTCAGCCGGCTGAGTATTGTATGTATCTGTTTTGCTCTGTGTGTCCCGCTCACATTCGTGCTTTAGTCTCGCTCTGTATTTAATGACTGTCGCATCATGTCAATCATTTCTGTTCAGTAATGTACACTAGCTTTAGTCGTTGTCTTACGTGACGTTTACACGTTTAATGATTACAGACCACCGTTCTGTCTGTCTTCTTATTAGGTGATTTATACTTCCACACTATGTATGAAGATTATTATGTTCTTCATTTCCTCTGGTTTTGAAGGTTTGTTTGTTTTGTTTGGGTGTATCAGACGCTGACAGGAAAAGGCAGTTAGAAGAGAACATATAGAATTAAATGGTGCATGCATAAGCTGAACTAATGTTACCGTATCTAATACGTGTCAGCTGCAGAAGGGAAAGCCAGGCTTTGCCTTTTTGCTTCATATTTATTGCAAAAAAAAAAAATACTCTTTGGCTATATAACTCTAATATAACTCTAGATAATCACCAGAACTCTCGGTCTGGATGGAGTATAAAGCATGCTGATCTTTTAATGCTGTCCAAGAGTGAATATGAAAAGTATGAAGTGTGTATTATTTAGAGGAGTCTCGAGACAGAGGGTTCTTGCAAGGCAAGGATCACCCTTTGCAGAGTTACTCGCTCGCCTTCTTCTACATGTGCTCCATCTTGATTGTTTGCCAAGAGGCCTGTTCTCACTGTTGAGGCACTGTAGCTGTGCTGGGTGAAAGCCCCAGTCGGTATTATATGCATGTAAACCAAACCAGAGCTCATTACTTCCTCTGTCATCCTGACCACAGCCTCTCCTGCTCTAACTTTGCTGCTGTTGCTGCTCTGTTACTGTTCTCTAAATGACAGAAGCAATTTGCTCTCTCGTAAAGCATGTGTAAACGCTGTTTATGTGACTCACTGACCAGTTACATAATCCTTCAACATAGTTCTAAATTTCTTTGAAAAAAAGCGAGCGTTAGTCTGTGATGAACCGCTTTGTGTCGGTGTGGTGGTTAAAATGATGTATAAAAGTTATGTGAAGGGCTGAGGACGCATGTAGAAGAGACAGTTGAGGGGCTGGTCTTGTATGTGGCGTCGTGATAAACAGGCTTGTAGTGATGCCAGCGTAATGTCAGTTGATTCAAAAATCAGTCTTCACATTTAGTATGAATTGTTTTAGCAGGGTGTGTCAGAGGCTCACTTCACCAACACACTACTTCCTCTAAAACGTTTTTAGGTCCTAATGATGTCATGACACAACACAGGAAATGTCACGTTTGTGGCTATTTTTCACTGTGCAGGCTGGTAAAGTTTTGTGCTGGTTATAAAGATTTGGCTCTGTAAGGTCCCATATTTTTGAGACTGCTGTTAGGAATATTTATACCATGTAATGTGTAGTTCATGACTAACACAACCACACTTCATCTTTGCCTCGTGTGGCCCGTCAGCTGAAAATAACTTTACTTAGGACAAATCACTACTGATCTAAATGTGATCCCTAAATTACAGCACTTCAGATTTTGATGCTTTGGTTTGGGGAAGAAGAAGAAATAATATACATTACTGTGCAAAAGTCTTGAGCCACCCCTCATTCCTTTATATTTTCCTTCCAAGGAGCCAGATGTCTTGATCAATAGTTCTCCCAGTTTTTCTTTGAACATTGGCTGCTTTTTCATTCATTTTCAGTCCAGGCCTTGTACCTGACTACCTCCAGAGAAATGTTTTTGTGTTTGATTAGCCACCTTACACTGACCTAGCTTAAAGAGGGCACCTAACTCAAGTGATGAACCAGTGTTGTGTCTACATATAACAGACAACTTAGCAAAGAAGCAATTTTAAATTGTTTTTGGCACTTCTTTGTGACTAGCAGCCTTTTGCAAAAACAAGTAATTTGGTTTCTTTAGTTGAATCTGTTAAAAATGCCAACGATAACACAGTTTGACAGGGATAAAATAGTATTTTTGGACCAACAAGGTAAATCGCAAAGAGTTATTAGCCAAATCCTTGCATATCTCAGCACGGTTTGCAGTGTGTCCTTAAAAAATTAGAGGAAACTGAACAAATGGAAGACAAAAGAACAGCAGTGAGTGTGTACAGCCATCTGTGAAACACAGTGGTGGCTCTGGCATGGTTTGGGGCTGCAGTTCAGCCAATTATGATGGGGATGTTGTCAAAATTGATGGAATTATGAATGCATAAAAATACAGTCAGATTTTGATCAACCATGCAGTACCATCCGGAAAACATCTGATTGGCAGCAGCTTAATTTTTCAGCATGACAATGATCCCAGACACACTGCCAATGAATAAAAACATACCTTAATAGAAAAACACACAGTGGAACACTATCAGTCATGGATTCAGATCAGTGTGTTTAATCAGATGCATAAAGCTTAATGGCTGAAAGTCTTACGGTTTTTCTTCTGTGCAGCGATCCGTAAACGTGTGCAGCGATCTGTATGTGTGTGGAGAGTTGTCTGTAAGTCAAGGGTTCATTAACCCTGAGCTCAGACTGTTTCTCTCACTCAGTACGAGGGTGTGCTTTAAATGATAAACGGACTGGTTCTTATTTAGCGCTTTTAAGTTCTAACATTCACACTCCTACAAACACATCAGAGAGCAACTTTGGGGTTCAGCGTCTTGCTCAAGGATAATTTGGCTTGCAGACTGGAGCAGCCAGGGATCAAACCACCAACCTTCTGATTAGCAGATGACTTGCTATACCTCCTGAGCTACAGCCACCGCTTATTACTCAGTCTTGAAGCGTGGCGTTAATAATAATAAAAAAAAATATGTGCAGCCTACTTGGAGCAACAGCAAAAGCTCAGCTTACAGTAATTTCCTCTAACTATCTTGTTACCAGACTTTAATACTAAATAAATAATAAAAACTCTTACTTGTGTTAATAATATATTTCCTTTCTTTCGCTCTAACTAGCTTCTTCCTGTCTTCTGGCTCCCTGTTCTTCATTCTCTGTGTTCTGTATGAATAGCATTTTTAAATGTTGATGTACATGTAAGTGTGATGCCTGAGAATAGAAGTCTCACATTTTTCATCACACTCTGAAGAGCATCTGATGAACCTGCTGCACCTACCCCTAACAAGCTGATTGTGAAAGCAGTCTTCTCCCTAGACCTATCAGACTGCTTGACCATTAGAGAACTTAAAGTTAGCCCAACTTAGCCAGTGTCATTATTACCTGTAACACAGTTAATCTTCAAAGAGTCTGAAGATATTTAGAGAGTTTGAGCTTTTAATATGAGGACTCTGCAGTCTGTAGTTCCTCTGGAAAAAAGAATCAGTAATATCAGTAATAGTGTCAGGGAATGTTTTTGTTTTTTTGTTTTTTTCTGAAATGTGCTTTAAATGTACAACATAAATTGTGAAGTTACTGTTGATCATCATTTTCTCTCACCATTTGTTATTAGGTTTGCATAAAATCACTTATGTGGATGCAACACTAAAGGTCATGTTTCACAGCATTAATTTTATGAATGAATACAAGATAGTGAGACATTCTTTTAAATCAATCAGTCATGTGACTGGCTCTTTCATCTGGCCTGCTATGTTTTGTACACGGCGTGAAGGTACAGTCTGTTATGCTTTTGAAAATTGCATCAGGACTTACAGATAATATACAGCGTTTGCATGAACCTGTGCTGTATCTGACCCGATCGTGCTGCAGTTGGAATGTTGGCCTGACAGACACGGTGGGTTTGCAAACCTTGTTTTTACCCCCCAAAATGATCTGGAAGAGATACTGAACAAATAATTAAAGATTAAGTCAATATTTACAATAATAATGATCAAATTCTTGCTCTATATTCAGTTCTACTATCTGTCAAAACCCTACAAGGCTGCTAAAGTACTCATGAGTTAGAGTATTCACAGTTTACATCTTTGAAACTTTTCTGATAATATATGCATACTTATACTTCAGTAGGGTTTTGAATGCCAGATTCTTACTTGTAATGGAGCATTATCTCGGTGTACTATTAATTTTACTTAAGCAAATAAAGTCGTCTGTCACTGCTGACAGAGACTGTTCCAAATAAGCATCCCTCCTTATCTACTTTGACTCTCTGGCCTTGGGTTACAGAGGCATTTGTGGACAATTATTCTGCTTATGCTTATTCATGTTTTGTAAATCCTTTAGTGTCATCAATTAGATCTGAACATTTTTCAGTCTGCCTCTAGACTCTGAATATGTATTTACTAGATAATTTCATGCTGTTGCTCCAAGTAGGCTGGACTCGTTTTTTTGTTATTATTATTATTATTTGTGCCATTGCCTTATTTCAGCTATATGATGAGCCGGAGCTGTGCAGGCTCAAAGCAAAGCCAAATTATCTGCAATATCCTGCATTAAGGTTATCCTGTGTGTTTCAGGTACATCACTCTGTCTTCCAGTTAAAAATCAAATCTTCCAGTGACTCAACACACCTGCTGCTTTCTGCCAGTGGATGTAAGAGTTTGCTAGGTGAACTCTAAGCTGAGCAATCACAGCTGTTCCCAGTTGCTTTTACCAAGCCCCACTATGATCTACTTATGACAGCAACTGAAAAACCATAAACATGTATTTACAGCAACCATATGGCAAATGCATTGCGGTCTGTCTCTCCATCTGAACATGCCTTTCATCAGTCCAACCACCACTACCAGCCGACTAATGGCTTGTCCGTATTTTCATCCAATATCTACGCACGCTTACACATTTTTTTTTTACACATTTACAAATCTGATTGCACATATTCTGAATGCACATTTGCAGATTCCTGTACACATTCACAAATCTCTGTACAGATTTAGAGACTTATTCAGAAATTTGCAAATCTGATCACACACACAGTTCTGAATACGCACAGATCCCAGTACACACACACAATCGGATTATACATACACACAGATCTGAATATGCACACATGGATTTCAGAATGCACACACAGATTGAAATACACGTATGCGAACTGAGATACGCACACATTTTTGCTACAATAATAGCCACATAGTCTACTTGATGTAAGGTATCGTATCTCACTGATGTGTGATATCTAACCACAACGGAACAGTGTTCAAATATCTGTTTGTTTTTTTTCCCCATTTGCAGCAGGAGAAGCCTAAACTAATCGATCCTCTTGACTACGAGGCTGTCATCTCTGAACTGGGGGATGAGTTGAAGGAAGACCCTCTCAGAGAGCTGCTCCTATTTCCTGACAATGATTTCACAGTAAGTGTGGTTTACCGTTGAATTTAATCACAGCAAAAATGTTCCTGTTCAACTCTGAATCCTGCATTTCTCTGCCTAGAGTGAGGTTTTTGAGATCAGGAGGCATTTCTGCTGAATAACCAATCAAATTTTCAACGATGACTTATTGGAGTGGTCCAGAGTGGTTGCCAGGCAACCTGATTGCATCATAATATATCACGCATAGCTGAAGTTGTAGGTGCAAAAAGTAGGTGCCACAGATAAAAACAGATCATTTTTGCACGTAGCCAGGTGGTTGCTGGGCAACGCCATGATGTCATGATATCTGATGTAGATAAGAACCTTCAGGGGCCCAAGATGTATATGTTTATTAAATTTGTTTGCTCAACTGATTGTGTATGAGGAGTTAGCAACCAAAGAAAGACAGAAATATACAAACAGATATTTTGTCTATTATAATGAGATTGATATTCCTAAATTGGTCATAGGTGTGAATGTGAACAGGAATGGTCTATCTCTCTCTATTGGCTCTATGAAAAACTGGCAACCTGTCCAGGATTGTCCTGTGCCAACTGGAATAGGGTCAAGCCCCATGAATCGGATTAATATTTTTATTTACGATGAATTCACTATTTGTAAAGTATACTGCATATCAGTTCCTGTAGTTTAGCATCCCAAGTCATCAGTCAGGTCATGTTTGTAAATGAGAACTGGTTCTCAAACATTTTACCTGGTAAAATAAAGGTTTAAAAAAAAAAATCAGAGTTTGATCATGTCCTTCTTAAAGTCTTTTGGCCTTTTCTACAGCGTAGAGATGATAGAAAATAAAAGGACAGTTCACTCAGCAAATACATACCTACCTAAAGTCTAGGTTGCTTTACTGGATTCATTAAGAGGTGAATTGGAGTGTTGGTAAAATTCAAAACTCATCAGAATAAAATGACTTTACCAACCCCTCAAAGCTGGCAGGCATTTGCAGCATTTTATATTTGCGTACAGTAACGATACCAAAGTGTCAGCTTTTAATTTGACAATAATTTACTGATGTTTAAAATGCAATATGTGCCACTTTCCATCCCAGCGTGACACATTTACTCTCGCTAATAAGGCATGTTGAGCATTGTGGTCTTTTCATTACAGACAGTTATTTATTCTCTCTTGCTCCCTTTAGCTGTTTGTTCATTAGTACCTTCATTTATGTGCTAATGTGTTGCCGCAGATAGAGAGCCGCTGCACATTAAAATGCTCTAATTAGCTGCTTGTGGTAAAGGGATTCATTTCCTCGTGGACTCTAGAGTTGCAGCTTTAATGCATGCTTCTAAAATTTTTGTGCCTAAAAGAAAAAGACAATCTTCTTTGATTTTCTTTATCTTTGCAGCAGATAGTACATTTCAATACATGTAAGTGAAACCGGCTGCACCGACTGTCACTGACGAATAAAAGGCAGCGCGCTCAGCGTATGGCCATTAATGAAGCTGCATGATTCACATGTGAGGTTATTAGTTGTAAGTCCAATCAGGGCTGAGAAAGGGACTGCATATTAGGTAATTTGACTTGAATTATTCATAGTCATGGCAATAAAGCTGCCCAGAAACAATTTCATTATTACATTAATACTCCGGCTTTTTGCATATCTCATATCATAGCACGTGAGGTGTTACTATGTCCTGATAGGACTGAGTCTGCAACCATGAGGCTATACCTGTGGTTAACAGTGGTGCTTCAAGCTAAATGGTCACATCAGCAGACTTATATCCTCACGGTGGCAAATAGTTATGTTGCTGTGTTTACCTGCAATGGCAATATGTCAAAAAACAACAAGTGTATTGTGAAGCTGTTATTAACCTTCAGAACTGGTTCAATAAGTTTATCAACTGAAACACATTTGTACTTTCACTTGTGGTGGAGTGCTGTCTAGCGTGACAGACCAAATCTGCAAAGTGGAATTTTCTTGTTTTTGCCCTTCCTGAGGTGTGACAACAGTATCCTCGTTGCTTTAACAATAAACGTACAGGCCATTATTCAGATCAATTTTGGCAGCCAACTTTTATAAATCACACAGTGCCAGCAATTTCTGCATCTGTAATAAAAAAAAAAGCACACAAACAAGCAAAAAAACAACAACAACAACAATGTTGTTGCATAGAATAGTTTTAAATCATGCAGTTATTTTAAATAAAGTTTGTGAGGGTGTTGAAGCAAGGTGGCTAATCAGGTTTCACCCGTCATTTTCTTCCCTTTATCCTTCCAGGTATCCACAGTGCCTCAGGAGAGACGCACTGTCAATTCAACTGTTCCTGAGGGGGCAGAACTGCATGCTGAATGTCTGCTGGTCAGACAGGTAAGTTGTGTGTTTGCTTTTATACGCTTTTGTACACGTGTACAGTACGAACAGTTGACCCTGTGATTTGAAGTGATGCTTTTTAGGTGCATGGCGGGTAGGTCTGTCAATTTAGACTGACCTTAAAATAGGACATCCTGATAGCAGCAGAGCAGTTTCACCATGATTTTAAAATAAAGCAGACGCGCGCGTGTGTGTGTGTGTGTGCACGCGCGTGTGTGTGCGTGTGTGTTTGTGCATATCAGGGCTCGTTTCAGATCCACTAGCCGTGATCTCAAGGGCTCAGTGGAGAAGTACTATCTGAGTAGACGGAAACTCCCCAGACATGTCACAGCTCACTGGAGACTAGCATGTGGAGCTGACTCTTTTGTGTGTGTGTGTGTGTGTTTGCACAGTTGAGCCTGAGCTTGATATTGTATCAGTTAAGTTGTCTGGTGTGTTTATAATCTGTCAATTTGTGACATTGTAAACAAATCCTCAAGATCTTTCAGGAAAAGGGATTAAAGAGAAAAGTTACATGGAATTCAACAAGCAGGCGGGATATGAAACTGCCTCGCAGTCTCTGTCTGAGACTTTCACTGCACCACAAACTCCCTAGAAGAGTAATAGTTCAACCATACTGGCTAATCTTTAGAGGTGTACTGTAAAGACATCTGTATATTCAGGTTCCCCAGGCAAAGAGTCTTAATTCAGTTTATTATTTAAACCTAATGGCACGCACTGTAGTGCAGCTTTCTTCATTGTCAGTAAATATTTCGGCTGCTCCAGGTCTGTGTTTCCCAGAGAGGCCATCATTTAGGAAATCTAATATTTAAATCTAATCTTCATCCTCTCCTCTAGGCCTGCAAGTATTACAACTCTGATCTAAATGTGGTCCACTTCAAGTATGACGACTACGCCGGAGACTACCGCCTGCTGCCCAGGTAATACACCGGCTTGAACGTTTATACTAATCTGCTGGGTATCGCCTGCACTGCGTTTGTGCAGATTTTGTTCTCGATGAGCTTTATGCAGAAAATCTTAACATGAGACTGTGTTAAAAAAGAAAAAGGGTATGTTTTTGTCAAAGTATTGAAGAGGTGCCATTACTAGCATAGAAAAGCCCTAAAGGTCCTTTACTTTTAATAAATTCATAATAAATCCAAATAAAGCAAAGTTTTACTTTCCTATACATTACTTTATAGTTTTCAATAATATGCTGTAGAAATGTGGATTCGGGTTTGTTTGACTTGACTAATGATGTGCTGAGTTTTGAACTCACGAACACCGACACCCATGAGTAGCTGCTAACATCAGCGATGACCACAATTTATTACCCTTAGGTGTCAGGTCATTAGGAAGCGCAAGCGGGTGGCCAGTGTTAAGTGAAGTGGAAGTTCATGTTGAAGAGTGAGGGCGTTCCACTTTAAGAAATATTAACTTTCACACCTCCCTCTGTCCCTATTTTTGAATGTCAGTCATCCGGACACATCCATGCAAGCAGTTAGTCATTTATTTCGGGCTGTCAGTCTGTCAAACAGAGTTTTGTCAGTCTCAGTGTGACTTGCCCAGAACGGCCCTGCTGTTACTGCTCTCAGCCACAGGAATGTCCCTATGCTATCCCATGGGTTGCCACTGTATTCTTTCAGTCAGTTCACATGACCTCTCAACTGACATCCAGGATGAGCTATAAAACAAGACATGTCTTAAACGCAAGTACAGTGTTGCGAAAATACCATTCCATAAAGTTCAGCTGTCCTGTCATTTTACAAGTGGCAAACATAACTATTATGTTGTTTGTTTACTGAGCGAACAAGCTAACCAAACATTAACAGTAAACACGGCCAGATTTATAGAACCAGTTGATGTGGAAATGCAGCCTCGAAAGCAAGAGTACAATGCACGTCTACAGCTACTGTATGTGTGTGGTTGTCACCGCTGGAGCAATCTTCATTTGTGCTGGCCAGTATTAGCATTCCTCTTTCAGTCTCCAGCCCACAATTGCCGGCTTTTTTCTAAACATAGTCCATCACTCGATTTTGTCAGAACGCTTTTACGACTGTGCGACTTTTAGTAGAGGGTGGTTCCAGTGCACGGATTGCAGCCTCGCTGTCTGCAGCTCGCGGCGCGCACACAAAGGCATTTCATCCTGTGGCTCACACACAGAGACGGGCCAGCCTTTAAAATCAGTGGAGCGGGACTGAATAAGGGGACTGCCTATTGTTGACTCCTGACAGAAAACGATGGAGCAGAGTCAGCCACCCACAGTCATTTGCACAACTCAAAATGCAGTGCATTAAATAAATGCCAGAAGTCATTTTCTCTGTTCATGGGTATATTTTATTGCCAGAGATCCGCATTTTTTCCATCATCTTCCTGATCTTTCCCTGTTTCCTTTTAGGAAACTGTACAAAGCAGAGAAGCTGCCATCCCACTCTTTCGAGATTGACTATGAAGATGTGGACAAGGATGAGGTCAGCAATGATGATCTTCTTTTCTCAAATGCTTTTTAGAGTGAATCCATTACATACTGGTTCCATCCTGGGGCTCATGTTTAAATTGGTTTATTGCAGCCTAAAAGCTGTTAAAATGTACTTTGCAAGATTAGTTATTGTTGCAGGTCAGCGGGAAGCTGTTATGAGCATAACTGAGTGGATTCAATGAGTCTAGAAATTCTCCTTTTCCGTATCGATCATCTGCTCTCTTGTGTCAGAGGAATGAATGGAAGGCTAATGCGTCTTTAACTGATCACATTTGGCGTTTTCTTTTGCAGGACACCACCTCTTTGTCGTCATCCAAAGGAGGAGGGGGTGGAGGAGGCGGTGGTGGGGGAGGCGGCGGGATTGGTGTGTTTCGTTCGGGGTGGCTGTATAAAGGGAACTTTAACAGCACCGTCAACAATAGTATCACTGTTCGGGTGAGGAAGTGTCTGATGTTGTCTATTTTCATGTCCACATTCTTTTTTTTTCTGTCTGGCTTTTTCACTTTTATTTCCCAAACAAAATGGCTTCGCTTTATTCTCTGAACTGTTGCAGTCTCTTTGAAATTAAACTGGGACAACGATTGGTGGCATATTTTTCAACACACTGAGGAAATATCTGCCTTATTATTTGTAGCTCAAAGCCCATTCTTGAAGTCCATACTAACTTACAGGAAACTCAGAATGTTGTTTATGTTTTGCGCTCTTACTTTAACAAATACACCAAATTATTGGTTGCCTATGACTTTGTCCTTCAGCTAGGGAAATAAATTTTAATCATATTTCTTTCTTGACAGTCATTCAAAAGGAGGTATTTCCAGCTCACCCAGCTAACAGATAACTCCTACATCATGAATTTCTACAAAGATGAAAAGATCTCAAAGGAACCAAAAGGGTGCATCTTCCTTGACTCATGCACGGGTGTGGTACAGGTAGGCTTTAACACGTCTTGCATGCGCTCTACCACAAAAGATTAAAAGGCAGCAAGAATATAGATAAAAAAAACAAAAACATCTGCACACTGAAATCTAATGTATTAAGTTATAGACTGATTTAAGAAGAAACAGCCTTTATTGTCCCACAGAGGGGAAATTTGGGTGTAACAGCAGCCGCATTATAAATATAAATATAAAAATTGGGGAAATTTAGGGGTATTGCTAGGCATAAAGCTACACTGTGGCACAGTCTGCCATGATCACACCTTTTCTCTTGGTGTACTTTATAATGTGTTATATATCTTTGCTTAGTTCACTATTACTGCCATTGCCACACTGCTACAACAATAACAATAACTGAAACAAATACTGGTAGAGGGATAAACATAAAGATATTGTATTAAAATATTTATTTATCCATCCGTCCATTTTCTGCTGCTTATCCGGGTCTGGATTTCAGCGGCAGCAGTTTAAGCAGAGCCGCCCAGTCTTCCCTCTCCTCAGCCACCTCTTCCAGCTTTTTTGGTGGCACACCGAGGTGTTCCCCGTCCCAGGGGACTCCTCTAATTTGGACATACTCAAAACGCCTCACCCTGGAGGCGCCCAGGAGACATCCTGGTCAGATTTTTGAGCCACCTCAGCTGGCTCCTTTCAGTGGGGAGGAGTAGCAGTTCTACTCTGAGCTCCTCCCGTATTGCCCGGCTCCTCACCCTGTCTCTAAGGACGAGCCCAGCCACCCTTTGAAAGAAGCTCATTTCTCAGCTCTCTCTTCACTGTGACAGACCTGTACAGCATCCACATTAGCACAGATGGTGCACCAATCCATCCCAATCCCTTCATGCATAAACAGGATCCCAAGATACTTGAACTCCTCCATTGGGGACAGCAACTGAGAGCCATGGCCTCAGACTTGGAGGTGCTAATTCTAAGGGATCAAGCATCTGGATAATTTATTTGAATTATTTGTCTGAATATGTTTTTAGACTTAAAGGTCATAACCTGAACATGCTAGTAATGTAGAAACTGGACTAAATTTATTAAAATTACATTGTATATTAATTGCAAGCACCAGAGCAGGCGTGCAGTAACAAAAGGCATGCTGCAAAGACGTGCGTACCTGCTTTAATATTTTCATGTATATATCCATTGGCTGTCAGTACAGTTGACATAACAATCCAGATAATTGAATTAAAAATGTTCCAAAAGGCACCAACACTACAAAGATGGCCCCGCTCAGTGATTTCAATGAGCAAAAGTGAAACCTATCAGATGACCTGCCGTAAGAAGTCACGCCCCCAACTTTAACAACTTTAGGCCTTAAAACAGTTTAAAAAAGATGAATTAAACATAATAAAGTTGTTATCACTTTGTGTCCCCTGTAAAGCTGGGTACTTTAACATTTTTAACTAAAGTCTCGGGGGATTGACTTACTTTTGGAGTCAGCATCAAGTTACACCAGGAAATGCAGTTTTAGCACTTCTTGATTTGCCTGTTATTTTTCAGTCTGCAGGCTGCTGCTAATATTATAGTGGTGCAAAGACCTGTGCCAGAACACCTATTAATAAAACAAAACCTATTAGCAGGACAAAGCAGAATGAAGAGCACTACTGTCACTCTTCTCTGTGCATTGCTGAAAAATGTGGGTCTGAGAACAGTCGGAGCAAAATGGCCTGCATTCAAAAACTGCATGTGTAAATACACAAACTTCTAACATTTTCCAAGAACAGACCCTGACCAGATTTTCCTCTCCTTTCATCCGTCCCCCAAAGAATAACCGCCTGAGGAAGCATGCCTTTGAGCTGAAGATGAATGAGGTTACATACTTCGTGCTGGCTGCAGAGAGCGAGCAGGACATGGAAGAATGGATTAGCACACTGACCCGTATCCTACAGATCAGTCCTCCTGAAGGACCAGCTCAAGACCGCAAGAGCTTGGACCTCAACGAGCACCGGCAGGGTGAGATTCTCCTCTTGTAGCAAAGGCAATGGGGAGGAGAAAGGGTTTATTTAAAAGAGATGAAGAAGAATTTTTTTTTTGCATAATTCCAGCATCTGGTTAAATTATGGCACCCTTAAAGAGGCATGATTTTATAGTCGGTGTCAGCAGAAAATGTAACCTTTTTCTCTCTCTGTCTGACTTACTCTGACTAAATAATTTCTGTCATCTTGCCATGACCTTAATGGGGAATTTCTACTCACTCCATAACATCACTTTCAGGAAATTAGATCTGACACCCAAAAGTGACTCCACCTGGGTTTAGTACATCAGATGTGATCATTAACAATCCTTATGTGCCAGTTCTGTGAGAGGCCGGGCATGGATCAGCAGCCTGTAACATAACATAAAAAAAAAAAAAAAAAGCACTGATAGGGTATTAAAAATTGGTCCAGTGAAAAGTGAAGGTATGATGTAATGCCCTCAGCCGTCATGGCTCTGTGGTCTGTTAGCGTGCCTCTAAATCAGGCAGTGGGTGTGTGGTAACCTAACATTAATGAGCCCTTTTGTTCAGCCTGGCTTTTAGGAAAAATTGCTCCAGGCAGCTTGAAGGGTATATTTCTCCAGAAGCCTGCCTGCCTTATTATCCATGAATACCACAAATTGAGTCATATTTTATTCTGAGATGTATATGCCTGTTGACTCTGGTTGGTGGGTATTTACAGCAGTGTACTGCTGAACCTATTTCAGAAAATGTTATATGATCTGTAACATAAAATGCACTGCTTAGATAAACTTTCCTGACCACTAAATGATGGCAATCATCAGTCATAAATGAAAGTCACTCTCAGGAGTCCTGATTGTGTTTGTTTTCTCTCCAGATGTGTTTGACCTGTCGTTAAGTGACTCCTGTTTGCAGGAAAATGAAGAAACCACAGAGAACGGCATCAACCCAGAGCTAGCAAAGGTTAGCTACACTCACAGCTCACATTGTCCAATCAATATTACAACTCATCTACAGCTACCTACATGCAACATTATCATATTGAAAGGTTCATGCATACACAGTATACATCCAGGTGTCTCATTAAACACTGGTGGTGAAGTGTCTTCATGACCAGGTCCACAGCCAGTTGTATTTCTGACAGTGAACGCATGCACATAAGCACACTTAGTGTGCGATGCACATTCATGGCCATCATCGTGCGCTTCCACACCTGATGATTATAATACAGGAAGAAACATAACAAGACTTTAAGAAAAGAACAGAAAAGATGTGCCCACTAGTCAGTGTGGGCATGCTGGCTTTATGAGGAAAGAGATTTGTTAGGATTTTTATCAGAAAAAAGAAACACTAAAGATAAATTTAATTCTATTTGTTTTCAAGAAAACTCTGCAGTCTTTAAGTCCAGCTCACCGGAATAGGCTTGAAACATTCAAATCAAAGCAAAACTGGAAAAAAGCATGCTGTTCACTGATAACATAAATTACATTAAGCTATTTATTATTTGCGCTGAGCTGCTCTCTACCTCTTTCTGACTTCCTGCCATCCTTCCTGTCTCAGTATATCTCAGAGACAGATGAAGGAATTCGTTCTGCCAGACGTGAAGAGAGATTGAATCTGTTCTCCCTTGATCCAGACACTCCTGTAAGTGCAAAGCATTTAGCTAAACACCTCAGAGTATGCGTGTTTTTTAATGTGTTGTACTATATTTTACATCATAACCACTGTAGTTCATTTTTTTCTTTTTACTTTATACATTGCTGCACTTTGTAGTGGAATAAAATAAGGCTGACCTCCAAGTAAATTGTGTTTGACCAACCACAGGCTCTGAGGAGCCCACGGACTGAACATTCATCCACTGAAAACACAGCAGTGCGTCCTTTTGAGGAGAAGCTTGGCAGGAGGTTTATGGTAACTTGCCGATCTCTCAACCTCATGCTACAAGGCTGCGTCAACGAGAGTGAAACAGGACCGGTCACTAATGTGAGCATAAGTCACACATTTCGCAGACAGTGAATAAAGCTTTCTGGCCTTTGCTTTAATGGGGGAAATAGCACTTTTATGTTAATGCAGAAAGAGTATAGAAAGAAATTTGTGATTTTCTTTTTTCTGAAGACATGGGGGGGGGGACTCATTTTGCTGAGTGAAGCTGTGTCCAATTTGCTCCTGAAGTAAGTGTGCATGGAATAACTGTGCCGAATTTGCACCATTAGATTGAACCCTTCTTCGTTTCCCTGGCTCTGCTGGATGTACGAGAAGGAAGGAAGGTATCTGCAGACTTCCATGTAGACCTCAACCATGAGGCAGTGCGTCAGATGCTCGGAGGCCAGAGTAATGGGACAGGGGCTCCGGATACGGGGGTCGGAGGTCAGGAAAATGGCTTGTGTTCTCCAGCTGAGAGGAAGCCAGGTGACTGTTACCTCAGCTTGGACCTGGAGCACTGGCTTTGCTTTCCCAAACAGGTACAAGGATGTTACTCCTAAAAATGCTTCACTTCCATGTCTTACTCTGCATATTACATGTACATGAACTCTAATATGCTTTTTCAATGGTGTCTCTGCAGGCCATTTTCTCAGTGACCAACCCGCACACAGACATAGTGATGGTGGCAAGAGTGGAGAAGGTGTTGATGGGAAATATTGCTTGTGGAACTGAACCTTATATAAAGAATACAGACTCCAGCAAGGTCGGAACCAAACTTTTATCATTCTGTTTGAATCAGCATTTACATTTATATCAATCTCAGATCAATAACAGAGAGCTAAACCTTTTATAGTGTCTTATCTCCTAGTACATACTGGAAAAATAGCCCATGAGTTATCTTTATCACTGAATGCCAGTCAAGTTGGATAGTTCAGAAATGATATTTTTCCATCATTAATCCCAGACATTTCCTGGCTTTCCCCACGGGCAGTGCTCCATGCGATCCTTGTTTAAGTGGCTAAGTGAATCAGCAGACATTCGACCAACTGCCAGAGTTACTGTATTAAATAACCTTTGATTTAGTTTGTCACTCTGTCAGGGTCAACTAGAATTTAGGTATTGTACTCAGGAATGTCAGCTGGGCCTTCTTTTTAACATTCCCCTCTGTACATGTTTCTACTCTTGTGTCTTGAACAGACTGTTCAGAAGATTATAAAGTCCAACAAACAGTTTTGTAGTAAACTGGGAAAGTACCGCATGCCTTTCGCGTGGTCTGTAAGGTTAGTGCCGATGTTTAACACCTCTGTGTTCATAACATTATAAACTTTCCCTATGCTCTTTTCCTAATGCATTACTAATTTGCATCTCTTTCTTTTTATTAAAGGCCAGTGTTTAAGGACAACCACGGAGCACTGGACCGAGAGTCTCGTTTCTCGCCTCTTTTCAAACAGGAGAGCAACAAGATTTCCTCAGACGACCTTATCAAGCTGGTGTCTGAGTACAGGAGGTAAGATGGCCTGTGGGCTCTGCCAGAAAAGTAGTCCACAAACAGTTGCACATTTTACACAAAGCTTTATCTTTGCAGGGCTGAGAAGACGAGCAAACTACAGACTGTTCCTGGGACTCTGGACATCGCGTTGGACTATATTCCAATGGAGCATCCTAGTATGTCTGCTGTTCAGCCTGCCTGTATTCACTCATGTTCCCATTCTGCCCCCCTTCCCTTTTCTACTCTTGACATGCATTCAAACCCATCTCTTTTTTTCAGACTGTGTCACATCCTCCTATATACCAGTGAAGCCCTTTGACGAGCTGAGTAAACACCAGCCCACAGTGGAGGTGGAAGAGTTTGTACAGGACAGCACCAAGTTCATTCAGCCACATCGTGTCTACAAAAACCACATCTACGTTTACCCTAAACACCTCAAGTATGACAGTCAGAAGAGTTTTGCTAAGGTATGGCACTTAATACCATTTACCATGATGCTAAGGTTTTCACATGCTTTATGTTTTTTATTGTGCAGTTCTTTTGAATGTGTTTAGTCATTAACATCACAATGGTCCTCTTGTTCAAGGCTCGTAACCTTTCAGTCTACGTGGAGTTCCGCAGCTCAGACGAAGAGGTTGCCAAACCCTTAAAGGTAGAAAGTTATGCCTTCTGACATGCTGGTGGTTTTTACATGACTCATTCTTTCTACATTTAAGCTCTTTATATTATGGGAAACTGCTGTTTTTGCAGTGCATCTATGGTAAACCAGGAGGACCAGTGTTCACCACAACAGCCTCCTCCACCGTCCTACATCACTCTCAGAACCCTGACTTCTATGATGAGGTGAGGGCCATATTTTTTAAAAGAATAGAGATTTCTGCAGGGATCACGTAAAAATAATTAGACTGTAGAAGTGGGTCAGCTTTTATCAGCCTTTAGAAAGAAGATGTTTTAAGGGACTCTCTTGCAGTGCATAAATCATTAAATGCTATTTCATCCTCAGGTGAAGATTGAGCTTCCTACTCAGCTCCATGAAAAGCACCATCTTCTTTTCTCCTTTTACCATGTCACATGTGACATTAATGCTAAGACAAATTCAAAGAGGAAAGAGACTCTGGAGACCCCAGGTGAGATGTTGGTAGTTTTCCAGCATGTTGTAGTTGTAGTTGTTATTTTGTTGCCATTATTCAGTATTTCTTTTTTTTTGTTTAGTGGGGTACTCTTGGCTGCCTCTGCTCAAAGAAGGTCGTGTGTCGTCTCAGGAGTTCAACATCCCCGTCTCCTGCAACCTGCCTCCCGGATACCTGGCCATCAAGGAAGCCAGCAACACCAAGGTGAGAGTGAAGGGAAAAAATGGAAGGGTAAGAGAGAGGGTAAAAGAGTGTTTAAATATTGCAAAACTTGCTGATTAATAATACCGTTCATTTTCAGAGAGAAGGGTATTAATAGTTACAGCGTGTGATTAAGTTGATAATTTTGGTGTTCCTACTCAAATGGTTCTCTTCCGTTTTGGCAGAATGGAGCAGATGTGAAATGGGTTGATGGAGGAAAAGCTATTTTCAAAGTATCCACCAACGTTGTCTCCACAGCATACACTCAGGTACGACCATCATTTGTGATTCTGTGGGCTCGCCTCCCTTTTTCTGGCTTTATCGAAACTGTGATGACCTGGTGTTGCCTTTTAAGTATGCTCAGTTTTTTTTGATTTGTGAATTTTTAGATGGGTTGTAGTCCCACATAACACTGAATATACATACAGTCAGTATATAGTGTGATTGAAATTATTTAATATTGTGGTTGGAAGGCTTTCTTTCTATTGTACCAACCATTGTGCTATTATGAAACCAGAATGCTAAAGTGCCTTTTCAAAGTCATAACCTCAAGGGGATACTTTGCCATTTTCATTTTGCTACACATCCTTTCTGAGTTCTCTTCTGCAGAATTCCAATCAACAAGGCCTGCTTGTGTGCAGTTGTAAAATACACATAAGTATCCCTAAAAGAAATGCACTGTGCAAACTTCTGCAAACATAAGCCCAAATGCACAATCAGCATCAAAGGATAATGTGGTAATGTAATGTGGTGCATTATAAAGGGAAATGGGCTGTTTCTTTTGCAGTTTGCCATCATGGGATGCAAACCGTGCACAGCAGTTTCTTGACTGACTAAATCTTAGCTGCCTGACTTTTACTTACAATACACTAAACTGACTTCATAGAAGAAAGGTAAAACCATCAAATGTTGACCATAGTGCTTTGTAAGAGACGTTAAATATACAGTCATAGATGTGAAAATAAGAATAAATAAAGGGAGGGGGCCAAAAGCCTCCTGTGAAGTTTGGTCTTGATAGGCCAAAGCATTGCCGAGATGTATGCTCACTTCCTTTTTGGCGTCTTTGCCTTCAGATTCAATTAATTGTTGCGGCCAAATGCTTCTGCAGACCAAAGTGAAATGTGATAACTTTTGTGAGGCTTGCTCTGAAGATCATAGATACCAAGTTTCGTGAAAATCAGACAAAATTTGCAACCTGTACAAAATTTGTTTCATTTTGTATAAAATCCAATATTGCGGCTCAATCAATTCAGTCAACATCAAAACTTGGCACTTATCAGACTCGGGACTTCTGACAGCATTAGCAGGCACACAAATTTCACTGGAAATCTTAAAGCATGAGCCGTTATTGGTCAAAACAGTTTTACTAATTATAGCGCCTCTTAAAGGTGAATGTCCCCAAAAAACCAAGAAGTGTTACCAAGCTCTGGGGGGGGGGGGGGGGGGGGGGGGGGGGGGGGGGGGGGGGGGGGGGGG
>JAVDPK010001118.1:54671-66891 GCA_034780415.1 Cichlasoma orientale
CAACAAGTGTTACCAAGCTATGCCCCCCCCCCCCCCCCCCAGGTTCTGTTTGGTGACTTTGCCACCTATTTTGATTGGCTCTGATGGGAAAGCACTTTGGAAACTAAGGCTAGGCCTGAAGATGATCTGCATGAATTTTGGTGAACATTGGACAAACTTTGTGAGCTGTGAAAAGGATTTCTGTAAAATCCAATATGGCAGAAAATCAAATATGGTGGAAAATGACATCACAGGATGCGTTGAACTCAGCTAGAGCCAAGGATTCCAGTGGTACCTTGATTTCAAAAATTGGGTCACAAGTTACAGTCGCAAACGGGCAACTTTGCCCCATTGATGGTTGAGTGCTCAAGGCAGTGGCACATAACTTGGCGAAAATACCAGATTTCACAACTTTTGACCAGATGTGTGCTGACATGTTTGCTCCAAAGGATAAGAAAAGGCCTCATTAGTACCACAAACTTTTTTCTTTTACTTTTTTAAGATGTAAAATCCATTTTAGGTGTGTAAAATAGACCTAGGACTGAACCACTCAATAAGGTAGCTGTGAGGTGCTGAAGTTCATATTTCAGCATTAACTGCTAAAAAGGAAGCAGTCCACTAAGTAATATCACAGATGTTAGCTACTGATTTTTCATAAATTCCTCTCTCTGTGTCAGGACCCCCACCTGAATCGATTCTTCCAGCAGTGCCAGAAGAGAGAGCTGGACCTCTCTCAACCTCCTACCTCCAACTTCATCAACTGCCTGAAGGTCAGAGGAAAGCCACTGTATCTCTTCAAATCTCAGTTCTTGCGACTGAGACAAAAAGCAGAGCCTTAACTACCAAACACTGATACACATCTAACAAGTCCAACACTGTCAGCACGTCAGACCCTTCATTGCCCTTTTCACTCTCAATCTTATCCACCCACTCCTTGTCCCTTGCTTCTTTTCCACCCTTCTCCAGGGTCTCCTCAGTATGGAGAGAATCCCAGTGATTGTTCGATTTCTGCCAGTGCTCTTCAACCAGCTGTTCAAGGTTCTGACTCAGAATGACAATGACGAGGTCACTACTGCCACCACCAGGTAGGCAGTGGTACTACAGAGGCCCTTAACACATTGATGTCGAGGTTAATCCAGTTCAAGGTGATAAAAAGCAGAGTGAGAAAAACAGCGTAGTTCTTTTTAAGTTCCTGTTTGAATAAGTACCTCTGCTTTTGTTCCTACTGTATTTCATATTTTAATGAATCCAGACTCATGAAGAGTTATTCCAGCTATTAAAGAGAAACAAAGAGAGAAATATGACAATTTCTGATATTATCTAACCACTGAGTAAAAATATTTGTTGTTGCTCTGTGTGTCTGCAGAGTGCTGGTCCACATTGTTGCAAAGTGCCATGAAGAAAACTTGGATCCTAACTTGCACTCCTACATCAAGGTAGTATAGAGGCTGGTGTGTGCGGTGAATAGTGTGTTTGCCCGTGTGTTTGCGTGTACATGCTGTGAAAGATCATATAATATTTTAGAAGTCTGTTATTTTCCACAAAGGAGTGGAAACCCTTCCCTGGCAATTTAATTTGTGGTGAAAAACAAAACAGAAATGGGAGCTTTATGTGTTTGTGTGTGTGTGTGTGTGTGTACAGTATATGTGTGTGCATTTGGGCCAGCAACAGTGTGGCTAGGGCCACGTGCCCAGAACGCTGTGCAAACATCAACACAGAAAAAGGGGGGCAAGAAGAAGAGACAGGGATTGAGCAGGAGGCAAACTAGGACATTCAGCCTGCTCAATCATAAACACAAGGCATGTTTGTTGTGAGAGGATTAGAGAAGAGAGCAGGAGAAACCGCGAGACCTGTTTCATGTTGGGCACAGTGAAGGAAGACTGCAGAGTCTGAAGAGGCAGTGACAGTGAGCAATGGAGGGAGGCAAAGAGAGAGGCCGAACAGAGTCAGTGGCAACATGGTTGTTATGGTAACAGATTGGCACGATGTTAGGTAGCACTCGTGCCCAATTTAAACTGCTGAGTGTTAGCATGTGTGTATTCCTTTATTACAGTATGAAATGAGCTGCATGCAGTGGTATCATTTGAGCAAATTCAAATGATGTTTTGGTTTATTTTTTTTAAATTAGGGGATTAAAATATTTTATTTGCCTTGTTTTAATAAGTTACTGTATGAAAGTCTATGTATTCATATGCTTCTATAGTACTTGTGACTGTGTGTATTAGTCTCAATTGATTGATTAATTCATGAAAAAGTGTTTAATAGTTTTCTCTTTTTTTGCCTTTTTTTTTTTTTGGACTATAGGCATTGTAAGCATTTTTAAAAAAAAAAAGAAATCATATATTTGTTAAAAACAAAAAAGGAAAGGACTAATAACTGAAAGAGTAAATATTTTCTCAGTGTATCAAAAAAAGATTTAATATCCAAACCCTCAAATCACAGAATCACAGAACTCTACAGCACGTCAGTAAAAGTTGTTGTTTTGTTCACGGAACTGCTCAAAAGACAAAATGATTCAATTTACCGTAATAAAAGACAAAGAAAAGAGATACAAATTCTGCTCCTTGTTTTAGTGGTTCAGTTTATTACTGTATTGGGTTTATTTGGAAAAAATAACTTCATAATTAATCAATAATCACAATAATGTTTTAATTGTTGACACTTTTGCATGATGTTTTCCACCTATTTCTCAACTCACTTCATTTAAAACAGATACACTGACGATGATTGCTGCACCCCTGCTACATGTGCACTTGTAACTGAGGGCTTCCTACTCATTTTCCCTTCTTTCTCTCTTCTTTCTGTGTAGTACGTGTTCAAGTCAGAGGACCATGGCTTTAGGACCGTTCATGAAGAGCTGGCTAAGGGAATGACTTTTGACCTTAAGAGCAATGAGCAGGCAGCCGTCAGGAATGTGCTGAAGGTTTGTTTCTATTGTCATACCCGCTCTTTATTTTATTTCAGCTTTGGGAACAACCCAGTTACTGTAACAATTTGTGGGTTGTACTTTTGAAGTCGAAACAATGCTCTTAATTACTCACTAAATATATGAACAGAAATGACCTGCTTTGACCTCTTCTTCTTTCAGTTTTCCTGGTTCTTCTTTGAGCTTATTGTCAAGTCCATGGCCCAACATTTGGTTGACTCTGACAAGGTAAAGGTAATGTGTCATACTCTACTTCAGCTTTTTCTAGTCTCATGTTCCTTCTGCCTTTCTTGAAAACATAAGTTTTAACCATGTATTCATGGTTCAATATACAATATCTGGTCATTAACTAAGTACACTGGGCTTATGTCACCCAAACCAGCATTAGGCTCATCATTCACTGACTACACCTATCAGTTTCTTCCCATCTTCCCAATACATGGTGCACCACCGTGCTATGCTTACTCTTTGTTCCTACAGCTTCCGAGGCCCCAGCGTTTCCCCTCATCCTACCTGAGCCGCGTGGAGACCCTGGTGGAGACGGTGTCCGAACACATTTTCTGGAAGAACAAAGAGCTAGCAGAAGAAACACGCAGTGCTAACTTAGCTGTGGCAGCTTTTGTCAAGGTGGGAGCATTTTTAGAAATGGTCACATTAATTATAAAAATATAATTATGAATGAAACACTGTATTTAACCCCCTTCCCCTAGAAAACAAAAAATATGACAAAAAAAACAAACAAACAAAAAAAAAAACAGGTTATTAATGCTTTGGAATCCAGTCATGTTTGAGCCCATGTGAAGGAAAGATATAGAGTAGCACTGTGCTATTAGGCTTACAGCATTTTGCTCTTGGAGGGATCAATACAAACTGTGTAAACAGTCTGCAGATACAATTTGTTACCCATTGATTCGTCCATCTATGTTAAATGATGTGTCTCTTGCTGTTTTATTAAGTGATGCTTGGTCTGATCGCCAGTTTGACTCCAGTCTCTGTGTCTTTGCAGCGCTGCTTTACCCTGATGGACAGAGGTTTCACATTCAAACTGATCAGCAACTACATTAACATGATCACTGCTACTGACAGCAAGGTAACAAAAAAACCTCAATCAAATTGATATCAGGAAAGTAGCCTCGACTCATGCAGGCATTCCTTCCTTCATGGGCAGCTACATAAATACGTACAGAATGCACAATATGTTCTTTTTTTTTTGTGTGTGACTTATAGGTCTTGTGTGAACTCAAATTTGAATTCCTGAGAGAGGTGTGTAACCATGAACACTACATTCCTCTCAGCCTGCCCTTACCTTCCGCTCGCATCACAGGTAAGACCCCAAGTCATACCCTTGTAGTTCATTGACCGTCTTTTTGATGTGGTAACAATCATACATCGAGTAGCTCTCATTTGTTTATTAATACTCAGTCTTTCTCGTCCTGTCATTTTTTTCTCACTTTATATGTCCATGTCAGACCATGCATCCCCAGAGCCACAAAGTACTCATGGTAAATATGTTCACTCATTCCTTTTGTTACATTGTATGTGCTACAGTGTGTGTGTGCTGAAGCGGTATGATGATGATGATTCAGCATATCATAGTATTTGCTGATCAATGAACTGCCTCCAATAAAATAAATATTGGTGTGAGCTTTATGCAAGTCGTGTGCAGTTTCAGCTAATTGCCGTTTAAAATGTGGCTCTCTTTATGGTGTCTCCCCTCAGCGTCAGTGCCTGAGTACAACCTGACCGGAGAGTTCTGCAGGAAACACTTCCTGACTGGCTTGTTGCTGAGGGAACTGGGGCTGGCTCTCCAGGACGAGCAAGACCTGAGACACCTAGCCTTGGCCACTCTGAAGACCCTAATGGCCAAACACTCTCTGGACGCACGCTATGCCACCAAGGTAGCTAGAACAGATGTTTACATGGGAAAAGAAATAGAAGCCATGAAAAATTAGTCATGAGCACACAGCAGAAATTCTTCCACTGTGACTCATGCAAACACACACACTGGCATATGATTGTTCAAAGCAGCTGCAAGCAGCCATGAGGATGTCTTAATGGATGCTGGGAAGGGTCTAGATCAGATCAAAGTTAGCAATCTGCCCTCTGCTAAACAGCGCCAACCACAATACTGCCAACCACAATACAACAGCAGTCGACTGTAGTCAGGACCAAGTCTGAATCAAAACCAAATGTGTGCAATCAGGAAATAAAATGGCTACATTAATAAAAACCACTCGTGCAACACGTTGTAGGCAAAATTTTATTTTAAATTTTGCCAAGGTCAGGAAATTTCAGTGGCTGCTTTCTAACAATTCATTAGTGTAGCCTGCGGTGCTTTTTTACAGGGATTAGGAAGACAAACACATTTCAGTTGAGGAAAAACAATGTACAAATAAACCTGAGGCATGTAAAATGTAAATAAAAAATAGAATGTAATGATTGGGATATAATTAGATCTGAAATTTCTAGTGTTTAAACTTGTAATTAAACTTGAACTTAATCATTTTATTAGTGTTTGAAATGTGTGCTAGTTTTGAATTTGATGCCAGCATCACATTTTTCCAAAAAAAAGTTACCACTTTATAATCCTCACATCTGAAATACTCAGTCTCCCTGGGTACCTCTTTTTATCCTGAGTCACGACTAAAAAGAGCCACCCAATCATCTCATTCATTGTGCCTTTTTTTTTTTTTTTATTCATTACATGATTTTTATGGTCTGTTGTTGTGGCAACGTTTTCTAAAAGATGCTGCTGTCATCAACTCAAAAATAAATCAACATTTGATATGGTGTGTTTGTATGGTTATGAAATTTGGAAATCATTGCATTCTGATTTTATTTGCATTTATGTGCTCCAGCCTTTAGTGGAAATAGTGATGTAAAAGCTGTAAAAAAGAAAAAAAAAAAGCTTTCTGAGTCAAATGAGGTGATGATTTACAAAAAGGGTGTAAGAAAAGGAAAAGGAATCTGCACAGACTTTTTTTTTTTAAATGAGACTATCTCTGACTGATGTCTGCTTTTCCAGGAGAAGCAGGCAAGAATTGCATCTCTCTACCTGCCTCTGTATGGCCTGATCCTGGACAACATGCCTCGCTTCTTCCTCAGGGACCTTTTCCCCATCTACTTTACTGCTAGTGACCAAGTAAGAGTCGAGATAAATGATTAAATTATTAATAATGTTGTACTGATTGACTCCTACATGTGCAATATTATGTATATCCATGTTATGTTTTAAGGTAAATCTAGTTTCCTTTTCCTCTTTGTGCCCTCTTTCTCCAACTGCGCCAGGGCTCTCGAGATGACCTCAGTGTGGGAGGAGGAGTGGCTGCAGGGGTGATTCCTGTTACTCGCCATGCCAACTCTGTAGATGCCTCCTTTTCCAAAGAAGTACTCAACTCCATTACAGGTAGCACTGTTATATGTGTGTGTGTCTATTTCTAGTGTCTATATCTAATAAAAAGGTGAGAGTCAGGACAATGATGCTGACGCCCCTCCCTCCTCCGCCAGCCTTCTCATCCTTCGCAGTTGCTACGGGTAACCAGGCTGACTCTCGAGGTTCTCTGATCAGCGTCGACTCCAACCCGAGCAACAGCGACAGGAACAGCGAGAAAATGGACGGATGTGAGAAGGTGAGCTAGATCACATGAGGAGGAGCAAGCACATCTGTACAGCGAACTTTAGTCATTTATTTATTGTGTATTTGATACTCTTCATATGTGCATTGTGAGTCATTCATACTGTGCAGAAAAATGAAAAAAATAAGACTGCTAATGTTGAACATATTACGTTAACACACAGCTTTAATATCATGTAAAGAAATATTGAAGTTGTGGCCCCCAATTGCAATAGCATGTCATCAGTTATCTTTATTTACCAGACTAATTTTATTTTATGGGCCATAACTCAGTTTGACTTACACTGGGTTGGGCCAGTAAATGTATTACTTGATAATGGGGGGGGGGGGGGGTTATAACACACACATTACATCCCATTTTAACTCCAATTCAACTTAGATATACTGTTATGAACAATTTATCTATGATTGCCTTTCTGTCTGGACGTTGGTCTGTAGTTTGCCCGGCCTCAGTCCCTGATCGGCTACGGTTCTCGGTGTGACAAGTTGGACCAGGCAGAGACGCGCAGTCTCCTCATGTGCTTTTTGCACATCATGAAAACCATATCTGAAGGTAAGAACTATAACTTAAAGAATTCACGCAGTCCATGCCAGAACCTTGTTGAGTTGTGTTGAAATACTGCTTATTATTTATTATATTTACTGCTGTACTGAGAAGATTTACACAAAAGTTGTTTTTTGTTTTGTTATTTGCCGTTATTTGCCGTGCGCTCCAGATATCCACCCTTTTTTTCACTCTATGTAAAGATTTACTGGCCAGTGACCTGCTGCATTATGTTACGTTATGTCTTTCGTTGTCTATTTCCAGACGTGCTGGTGTCCTACTGGCACCGTGCCATTCACCAGGAGATCTCTGACTTCTTCAACATTCTGGAGTAAGAGCTCTTCTTTTTTTTTTCGCTGAAGACTTAGCACAGGCATTGTTGCACTGATTGGCGATAGGTATTCTTCACAGAGAGGGAGAAAAAACATAGATGGGCAGACAGGGACGGGGGCAAGTGAAAAAAGACAAGAAGAAAAGGGAACGTGGCCAGAAGGGATCAGATGAAAATACTGACACTATGAGAAAGAGAGAAAAAAATGCACTCCATTTACTCTGTCTTCTTATTTTAGAAAACTTTCAACTTGTCTTTTTCTTCAGGCTGTGTCTTCAGCACTTCAGGTTCCTCGGAAAACGCCACATAGCCAGGTGAGTGTGAGCTCCTCTCTGCTCTCTCCAACAAAGAGGTGGACCAGGTGCCATTCAAATGCATTTATTATAATGCTGCAGATATGGAAAGTGCTTATTAACTCAACATACATGCTGCAGCCAAAGGTTTTAACACCACCACATACTGATACATAATTCATATAATCATGCACACAAGTGTAAATGCAGCCCCCTCCCACACACACACACACACGTGAAATCAGACGAACTCAGGCAGAAATACTAATATGTGTTCAGTATGCGTGCGCACACTCAGGGATGAGCTTCAAGAGGGGAGGAGGTAAAGGAGGGAAGAAAAGGAAGGGTGGGGGTGAAACTCCTGGATCTCGCTGTTCGAAGAAAATCACTGCTGGATATTGTAGTGTAGTAGTTGGCAAGCACAGGATGGGGGGTTGTTATCGTGTGTGCGTGCTCTTACTGGAGCTGAGCCATTGGCACTGCGAGCCTCTTCCATCTTCTGGATCCTCCCAGCTAATTAAATTAGCTCTCTTTTTTTCCTTTCAGCAATAGGATGCTGAGATGTAAGCCAACAAAAGGCTGGGAGAACACACTGCTTTACTGTGTGTGGAGGCATTAACTGAATAAAGATAGCTGGAAGCCTAGCTAGGGCTCTCAGACGTAGTCGAGCCTGTCTGGGGCTACTAGCTGCTTAACATTTGTCTGCAACACCAGGCCATGGGGGATTCAGGGTCTTACGCCTGTGTCTGTCTCCGTGTCTTTATGCTTTAGCTCTTGGATGTCTGGCTGAGTCAGTTTAGGCACATAGTGACGTTCAGGAGTGATGAAATACATTACAAATCCTAAATATTTCTCTGTAATGGTGAAAATTTTGTGGTAAAAGCATCAGTGGTTGAACAAAATGCTTATGTTCATACAGTGAGAGCTCAGCTGTCAAAAACTACTAATCTGCTTCATCAGGAATGTGTGGCTGAGATTTAATCCGGTGTTATTGACAGCAGTCTTGCAGCAAAAGCAGACATATAATTGCATTGCAGTTTACTAAATGCACCCCACCCACTTTTTCTCAGCGAGAAGTGAACAGTAAAAAACAAAAACAGAGAAATCCCTCTTGTAAAATCACCAAAACTGTTCCAAGACATGTGCTCAGGCCATTGTTCATAGTTCGAAGCCAGTTGAGGAAATAGTGTCATTTAGCCAGTAATGTTGCAGTTTAGTCCCAGACATCATTCTAGCATATCCATTTTTTGAGTCAGGGAGCCTTGTTTCCTAAACTTGCTGTGTTTTGGACACATTTGCACCTGCACAAAACACACAACCAACATAACACAACCACGTAACATGTGACTGTAATGTTTTCTCCATGTTCAACCTTGCTGTTGTAGTCTCCATCACAATGCATGCCTTCACCCCCTCCCCCTCTGTGCATGGTGCCTCTGATAATGGTTTGTCTGTGTGACCGCACATTTATCGATGTTCTGTTGCATCAAATAACACTTTCTTTGTTGACGCACACATATTTTGTGTAATATTCTGTATGTTGGTTTGTTTTCTCTTCACATCTTTCCCACATTTTCCCACTCCGATGTTGCACGTTGACCTTGTAACCCTCCGTCTCCATGCCTTACGTCTCAACACTGGCTGGGCTCCACCTTCTGCTTGGCTTGAGTTTCCTTATTAGGCTCTGATCCTTTTGTGTTGATTGGCTTACACGGTTTCTTTTATCTGGCAAAGGAAGCATTTGCTTTATTCAGATTGGCAGCAGTTTCTGATCAAGCTTTAAGGATCATAATATGATACGTTGAACATCTGTTTTTCTTGAGATCCCGTTGCGGAGCTAGTTTGTGACACAGCATACTGTAAATGACATTCGGCTTCATCACAACTATACCTCTTTGTCCCTATTGCTGTCCACTGTACATTACTATCACCCCTAAGCCTCAGTTTCTACTAACACGCTACCAAGAGTTAATGTAACATTTACGCAATATTATACTAATGGCAAACTAAAAGCATTGACTCTGCTGTGCCTCTAACCTTTCCATCTGGCTGACCTTCCTCTTGAGCTGTTTGATCTTTGTTTCTGGCTCCAGCCGCTTTCATCACAGCAAGGTCAAATTGGAGATCTTGTATGCTTTCTGCATTTCATGTAGCTTTACTAAAATACAATGTGACCTAGCTGCTATAAATATGTAACAAGGTCACAAAAGTGCAAAGATTGTAGTGCTTTGCAAACTGTTTTACAGTTGGACAATGAGGTCAGTTTTTTATTGATTACAGGCGTGCGCTGACAGCTATTAGCATGCCATCCACAGTTAGGACATTTGACTAATAACAATTTTAAAAATGATGGTCTTAATTAAACTAACTAATGCTAGCTTTGATGTGGTTGGCTTGTGAACAGGAAGCTAGCAGCGGCAGTAAAGCTGGCTCAGTCAACCCACGCCAATGGCACCCTGAAGGGCTCTAACAACCCCTCCCAGTCCTCTCAACCCTCAAGCCTCTTCCCACAATGGTAATCACCCTCCACAAGGAAAATAGACATCACCTCAGCCATGATGACAAACTAAATCTTTGTTTACTGAAAGTATTCTTAATGCTAATGATGTCTGGTGGCCCAAAAGTGCTTTTCTTTTTTAATGTCATAAAACTCCAGACTATTAAATACAGGAAAAACATGCAAGAACAATGTGAATACCTGAACAAAAATTGATTGTGCATTTGTGTTTTTGTGTGTAATTTCATCATTTATGTCACCACTGTGTTTCCATATAATAGATTGTAACTGTGCCTCTCCCCATACCTGTGGTGTTCCGTGTGATTTGCCAGTCCTTGTGTCTGTACACTCATGTCTTGATAGCCTCCTGCTAGCAGCAAGTCCTTGAGACATGGATGTCATTTATATCTACCCGACTACTTAAGTGCGCAGAATCTGCAGAGATAGTATACCTTTGTATTTATCCAAAGGTTTAGTACTACAGTACATTTGCCGAAGTGCAATTTAAACAGGTCATGAGTAAAACATGGCGAGACTGTGATTTATACTAGCTTCTGATTCATGCTGTTGCCTCTCAGGTTGGCATCTGGGAGCGATGGCCACCGGCATGCTCGCTCCCAAACCATGCCCATCATCAGGGGAAAGAATGCTCTCACCAACCCCAAGTTGCTGCAGCTGATGGAGCCAGGTAACAAATGCACTGAAGTCACAGTAAGATCACTTTGATGTATCTGTTATTCACATCTGCTTCTGCTTCTAGATGGCATTCAGGATGGGGACACACTGAGTCCTACAGATATTGAGGCGAACATGTCCACGGAGGTCGCACTCACAGTGCTGGATGTACTAGAGCTGTTTGTTCAGCATCACAAGGTCTGTGACCATTTCATACTATACCAGCCAAAAGTAAATTTAATAACACAAAGTATTGCAGTGTCACATTAATATTTATTTATTAGCTTTTTTATTGATGATCACGGTATCATAACAATACAGTTTGTTTGTAAGTGGCTTTTGCACTACCCTGGCACTCCTGGAGTCTTTTGATCTAAATCAGATCACAATGTTATATTTAGAATTTTTTAAGTAGAAAAAATTCTGGAATTTCTTTTAAACCACATATTTTGTGGGCTGAAAATCAGTGATCAATGCAAATTTTAAAATTTTTGGTCAGGAGAGAGATACAGTGAGTGTCAGCCATCTGTAAAACATGGTGGAGGCTCTGTCATAGTTTGGGGCTGCATTTCAACCAGTGGTGTTGGGGATCTTGTCAAAATTAATAAAATTATCAATGCAGAAAAATACCGTCAGATTTTGTTCTGCCATGCAGTACCATCTGGAAAGCATCTGACTGGCAGCAGCTTCATTTTTCAGCATGACAATGATCCCAAACACACTGCCAGTGCAGCGAAAGTGTACTTGGATAGAAAAACACACAGTGGAACACCATCAGTCATGGATTCAGATCAGTGTGTTTAATCAGATGCATAGAGCTTAATGGCTGAAAGTCAGAGTCCAGACTCAACATGACCGAAGCAGTGTGGGATCATCTTGACAGAGAACAGAACAAAAGGCATCCAACATCTAAAGAAGAGATTTGGAAAAGTCTGGAGAACTATTCTGAAAGACCAGCATCCCTGAAGTCCTCCACTCCAAACTCACCCAGCTCACTGTTCGAGCCTCCGTCTCTCAGTGGATCACAAACTTTCTGACAAACAGGAAGCAGCAGGTGAGAGGAGGGAGAATCACATCCAGGACCTGGAAAATCAGCACTGGCACCCCCCCCCCCCCCCCCAAGGATGTGTCCTCTCTCCTCTGCTGTTCTCTTCTACACAAATGGATGCACCTCAATGACATGACAGTCATCTGACTCATCAGAGACAGTGATGAGTCTGCATACAGACGTGGGGTTGAACAGCTGGCCCTGTGGTGCAGTCAGACCAATCTTGAGCTGAATATACTCAAGACTGTGGAGGTGACAGTGGACCTCAGGAGGAGCCCGTCTCCCTGGGGGGG
>JAVDPK010001118.1:68329-105984 GCA_034780415.1 Cichlasoma orientale
CGTGGTGGGGTGACGTATTTACGCCATGAAATTAGCATATCATGATATAATTTATTTTCCCGGGCAAGATTTTTTTTTTACCGATATTATCGTGAATGATATGATATGGCCCAGCCCTACATGGTTTCATAGCTATATTGACCACTTAATCTTCTCTCTGCTACAGGTTATCAAGGCAGTGAGCCAGCTGATAGCAGATGCTGGAATTGGAGGCTCAAGGTTTCAACAGTCACTGGCCATCATAAACAACTTTGCTAATGGAGATGCACCACTGAAGGTACAGTATCTCCTAGGGTTTAAAAAAGGCTTTCATATCAATAGCTATCATGCATAACATACTTTATATTTTGTTTTACTTTCATAACACATTTTCTACAGAACACTCCCTTCCCTGCTGAGGTGAAGGACCTGACCAAACGGATCAGGACAGTTTTGATGGCCACAGCCCAAATGAAGGAGCATGAGAAGGATCCTGAGATGCTGGTGGATCTGCAGTACAGTCTGGCCAATTCCTACGCAAGCACGCCTGAGCTTCGGCGCACTTGGCTTGAGAGCATGGCCAAGATCCACGTCCGCAATGGGGATCTCTCAGAGGTTAGAAATGTTTGATTTTTTTCAGGTTCTCTTATATCAGAAAGATCACCAATGTTCTCAAGAAAGTATCCATTTTTAAAAAAATGCAATGTGTCTGTCTTTCCCTTAGTCTGCTATGTGCTACATCCACATCTCAGCCCTGATTGCCGAGTCGCTGACGAGGAGAGGTTAGTCCACACTCGCTGCAGCTTTTGCTTTACAAGCTTTTTGCAGCATGGTTTGAGTGTATTTTCACAAATACCTGTTTATATGCAGTGCTATGGAATTTCTGTCTATTTGTGCATCTCTGCAGACATGGTAGCTTGAGTTCATCCAATCATAATGTAGCTTATCAAAATGGAAAGCCTTTCTCTCTCTCTCTACTAACACAGTCAATGAACATTTTAGGCATCAGTCCTTCATACATTCACTGCTCTTGATCTGTGTGCCTGAAAGTGAAGTGTGGTCACCTGAGTGTGATTAACTGAGAACTCCCATTCACTAGTAGTATAGTTCTTTCTTTTATATCTGAATCCCATCCTCTTCCCGACCTCCTCCTCTTAGACTGATGTCCACACATTTTTCTGTGCTGCATCTTTTTCTGCTTGTAAATTTGTCTGTAAATGTGTGCATGCTTCCTCGTGTAAACAGCTTCTCTCTATCTGCCACTCTGTTTCTGACATCTTCTGCGCATGGCTTTACTCACTGAGCCTGTGGGCCAGTTCCTAGCATAGCGTGCTAGTAGTGCAGCTGCTTTGTGAGCCTTGTCCTTGAGCATAAAGAGGCAAAAGCAAGTGGACGTAAACTTTGTAAACCTGCTCCTCCTCCCCTCCTACCAAACAGGCTACTGGAGCGCTGACAAGGCCAGGATGTCCAGTGTGTCCCCTGAAGAAAGCCCTGTCTTTAAATGTAGCTCCTTACTAACTACCTCCCGAGATCCAGACAGTGAGTGTGTGCGCCTGGGGTCAGCTGGGTGGTGTTGGGGTTGTGTGTTAGAATGCAGAGATAAAAAGACATGAATGTGGGTGGTAGTGAGTGTGCACTTACATTTGTTTATGCCTTTTGAAATTTATTGCAAGCTCTGGATATTGAGCGGCGGACATGATTTGGATCAGGTTGTCTGGTGGTGGTTTAAATTTTAATCACTTTTCCACACTGTGTATTGCATTTTGCAGATTAATGTTTTGAGGACCACTGTTCTTGCCTTGATAACATGAGTTTGTGCCAGGTTACTTTTTACCGTCACTGTTTCTGTTCACACAAGTCTCACAGGACGAGATGCTCAGTGTCACTGGGGTTTGATGTGACGCACACTCACATTTGATGTTTTTAATTTTGAGTCTGCCAAAGTGGAATGCTTGATTGCAAGAAACTCTTGTATTTTCATACAAGACTGTGATGGTAGATGCATTTTAAGCATCTATACGTGCATTTACACGCTGAACATAACACCAGCAATGATGTGTGATGCTTGTAGGGAGTGTGCAAGCGTGTGCTGTTTCAGTAATCGTGCCCTGATATCACTTTCACTTGTTTGACACGCCAGCATCCTTCTCCATGGGCTGGGCAGCATTTATGTGCATCAGCCCTAATGTTAAAGAGGAGGGGGCCATGAAGGAAGATACTGGTACACAAGACACACCATATACAGAGGTCAGTGTAAGCCTTTTGTCTTGAACTAAACCATCATTTCTGTAGGATTTTTTTTATCATGATCACTGTTGCCAGTCAGACGTCTCTAGTTTGCTTTGTGATCTCACTGCACTGTGCAGGACACCCTGGTGGAGCAGCTGGAGCTGTGCGTTGACTATCTGTGGAAATCTGAGAGATACGAGCTCATAGCTGATATCAACAAGCCTGTAATAGCTGTCTTTGAAAAGAGGCGGGATTTCAAGGTAACCGATTTTATTTTTTATGTATAGGTGTGTGAGGAAACGCAGAGTGTGACCTGTGTATAAAATTCTTTGTTTGTACCCACAGAGGCTATCAGAGCTGTACTATGACATTCATCGCTCCTACCTGAAGGTGACTGAGGTGGTGAACTCAGAAAAGCGGCTCTTTGGGCGCTACTACCGTGTAGCTTTCTATGGACAGGTGAGGGACTGCTTGTTCACAATATGCAGTGAAATAGACTCGTCTACATAGACTTTTAAGATACACACAAAGCACAATGAACAGTCATTGTAACTACACAAATCACGTGAACTGGAAACTCTCCTAGGCGGTATGTATTTCCTCTAAACATAACTGTGTTAGTAAGTTATACAGATATGTTATGATAGAGATACATGATGCTCAAAGACTGATAGAGAGACATGGACTGTGGGTGATAGTGCGGTGATAGTACATATAAAGACTCCTGACATTGTCAGATTTGACCTGTGATTCTATATATGCAGCTTTTATGTATTGGCGACCAATAAAATGAAATTTACTTTTGATAATAATAATAATAATTATATAATTATAATAATGATAGAGAGCTTTCAAAATGGCTGTTTAATTCCAAGTCTTGTTCCCATCAGTAAGCTTGCGATGGTTTCTTTCTTTGGGCACATACCAGCAACTGTCAGTGCCAAGAGTTTGGTAAATAAAACTAAAATTGTCAGCATAGCTAGTTGTTTTGTAATTTGGGAAACTGAAGTTTGCAGAAAGCTTTGGGTTCATCTTTGAAGCACTGGCTTTTCTCCGAAGGAGCATTGTGCAATTTGGGCTCTGGTTTTTAAAAACCTGGATGCTTAAGACGGGGTAGGTTTAAAAATAGATAATGAGAATATCAGATCAAGAAGGATACAGGACCTGGTCAGTGAGTCATGGAAATGGAAAACAGGAGACCGGATTTGTTTTGACTAAATCAGTGTCTTTAATTTCTCTGTCTGCTTTTTTCTTCCTTTTTGTTGTATTCTGTATCAAGAATGTGGTAAGTTTTGTATGTCCTTGATTTTCCATTCTCCTCAGTGCTAACCACTTTTACCTTTCTTCTCCTTTTACCACTATTAACATCTGCTGCTCTTACCCTTTGAAGGGTTTGTCTAAGGCTTGCTGTGGCCCATTTCACTTCCCATATTGCCCAACAATGAAACCGTTTCCTCCTTAAAACATTAAGAAGAACTGATGTTAAAGAGCAACAGTGGACAAGAAGATAGTACTTAATGAACCTCATTCACCCTTGACATTTGACTTCAGTGCTGCCTCTGCACTCCTGCATCCAGAACTTAACACTGACACCCTGTTGGTACTGAGATGTTCTAACAAAGTGACAACGTTTTGTATCTAAATGCACCGGTGACTCAAGAAACCCCTAGAGAGCAACATACAATCTTAGTGACATGTATACAATGTGTTGTGAAAGCAAAAGCAACACATCCTGTATATCAAACTTTGCGCTGCAGAGAATCCAACCAACATGTAACAAGCTTTGCTAATTATTGTGTATGTGTGTGTGTGTGTGTGTGTTCTGGTAGGGTTTCTTTGAAGAGGAAGAGAGCAAAGAGTTCATCTACAAAGAGCCGAAGCTGACAGGGCTGTCAGAAATCTCTCAGAGATTACTCAAACTCTACTCGGACAAGTTTGGTGCTGAAAATGTCAAGATGATCCAGGACTCTAATAAGGTATCTTAGAGAATGAATGAATTCCCCAGCTGTTGGCATGCACAATTTAGCAGAAAATATTCCCAGTTGCTTGCATGATAATAATGTAATATTCTTTACAAACAGGTAAATCCCAAAGACCTGGACGCCAAGTTCGCCTACATTCAGGTGACATACGTGGTGCCCTACTTTGACGAGAAAGAACAATGTGACAAAAGGACCGACTTTGAAAGACACCACAACATCAACCGATTTGTGTTTGAGACACCATTTACTCTGTCGGGAAAGAAACACGGAGATGTGGAGGAGCAGTGCAAGAGACGCACCATACTGACCAGTGAGTATTTGTTGTCTGTTTATATCTCTGATATGTGGAACCTTTTCTTCTTCTTTTTTTTTTTTTTTTGTTCCCAGCAAAGCTGAGTCACCAGAACATGCATCTGTCATCACTTAGTTACTACACCTGTGTTTGTTTTTCCTCTTTTTTAGCAAGTTCCAGCTTCCCTTACCTTAAAAAGCGTATCCAGGTGGTGGAACAGCAAAGCACAGAAATGAATCCAATTGAAGTTGCCATTGATGAAATGTCACGTAAAGTCTCTGAGCTCAACCAGCTCTGCAACATGGAGGAGGTGGACATGATCCGGCTGCAGCTAAAACTGCAAGGCAGTGTCAGCGTCAAGGTGGGGATTCCTCCAAATTACAGTTGCACACATTTCTGGTTGCTTGGGTTTTGTCTCACTTGATCATCTCCATCCAGGTGAACGCAGGGCCTATGGCTTATGCCAGGGCATTTTTGGAGGAGAAGAATGCTAAGAAGTATCCCGACAACCAAGTCAAACTTCTTAAGGAGATTTTCAGGTACATCCTAAAGTATTGGGTTAGCTAGCAGTGCTTTCGTTCACTGTCGGGAACAATACAAAGTAATGCTATTTAATGTTCACTCCAAAAAAGTTAACTAGATATTAATAATCAGCACATTCATATAAAAACTTAATCTGCCCTCTGCAGGCGGTTTGCAGAAGCCTGTGGTCAGGCTTTGGATGTAAATGAGCGTCTGATCAAGGAGGACCAGCTGGAGTACCAGGAGGAGATGAGAGCTCACTACCGAGACATGCTGACCGAGCTTTGTGGCATCATGAATGAACAGGTCTCACAGTGCAAAGACCAATGAGTGTCCAGACTATACTGCCATACTGTGGCTTTCTTTAATTTATTTTTTTATCAGTTCAGTTGCATGGCACACTGAGCATACTTTTTCCCTCGTGCATTATTTTATGAAGCAATTATTATTTTCGTGGACTTCATCTGCTTCTTTTACGCTTCTATTACAAACTTTTCTCTTACTGCAGTTTTAAAAAGCATCCTTGCCTTCTATTCTTCTTCTCTGCCTAACCTCTCTCTGTCAACTCTCTCTAAAACTGATGTTACATCATCACATTTATTTACAAAAGACATCTTTTTCACCTTTGCTCTCTTTTGAATTTTCCTATTCCAATGGCAGCTTTTTTATTCTTATTCTTGTCCAGATCCCTCACACAAGACAACCAGGAACCGAACGGCACAGCACCTACTGAATGGCCAGTAGGCTCACCATAAACTTTTTGAACCTCAAAGTGGCTTATTTGATTGTTTCTGACACCCCCAAACCCCCCCAGAGCACTGGGCTAGTGGAGCTGTGACTGATGATGCCTGTAGAGAAAATTAAGGGAAGCAGTGTGTAGATTGTGGTTGTGGTAGTCTGTAGTCCTGTTGTTGAACTTTGACTGTCTACAGTAGAGACCGGGCTGCTGGACTGTTAGCTACTGTATGTTTTGGTTTAAAAGACTCAATCGTATAGATTCCCCTGCCCTGTCAAGTGATTACATTTGCTTACATATTGGCAGACACACCTGAAAACAAATACAAATGCACACAAACACACAACATGCGCCTTCTCTCCACAACCCTGACCCTTTAGAGAACAGTGACCTTACTGAGCTCGAGGTGCGTTCAGCTGTATGAAATATGAAGCTTTCTGGTGCATTTTGATGACAGTTTTTTTACATTTTTTTTCCTGTGTAATATTATTGAACTTTAAACTATCTAAAGACAGTTAATGTGACAATGGCAATGGTTAGGTTACAGGTCTTAATTAGCCAAGAATCTGAGGAGCTGAACGCACCTCCAGTTCTTGTTTGAATGTAGAGCAGCTCCACATTGCTACTTTGTATCCTAGTTAACATTCTGGAAATATCAGCTTGCCAATTTTCAAATGGAAACGAACAAAAAATATGTTTTGTAACATTTTTATAATTGAAATTTCATTGTTACTGTTATTATTTCCTGTACTGTTTTAAATTGTAAATAAGAAATATTAATATTTAAAAATGTTTGAAATGTTTCTTTTTTTATAAAATATACAATATATAAATTTGTTTAGCTGAATAAAAAACAAACAAACAAAAAACTAAAGTTTTATGTATAACATTTAAATAAAATTTTGTTAATGTCCAAAGTTCATGACTATCTTTTAGTAGCCATATCCAATGTCTTGGTTTCAGTGTTGCATTATCACACCATGGTTACAGTTCTCTTGCTGTGTTGCACGTCACTAAGGTTATTCATCCAATCTGTGCACTGGCTGTGAGTAGAGCAGCCACTCATATTCTGTCTGTTGATTGGGCCTGAGACCAAGCAGCAGCTAATTAATGTAACAGATACAGGTGATAGATACCCAACAGTTGTGTAAAATAATGAAAATGAACTACAGTAAATAGAAATTTTAATTGAGCCAACTCAGCCTAAGCCAAAGAAGAAAAAAATGTTTTTTCCTTGCTCGCTGGTGTTATAAACTGGCTGATATTGTTTCCAGTGTATCTACTTTCACCCTTTATATCCTAAGTCTTCACTTGTACTCTGTATTGTCTGCTTTTGCGTTCTTCGAGGAGTAAATGTCACTGCAGTGCTGCATAGCTAACAAAGGGCGAGCACAAAAGATAAGGGTCTGCTGCATCAAAATCAAGATGAAAGAAGTTATGCTTGTTTTTCAGCAGAAGAAAATCAGCTGGCTTTAGCTCAACTGCTTATCTCGTTACACTGTAGATGACACAAGGCCAGTGTTGCTATGTTTACGGCACGCCTCTTTAAAAATATGTCATTTTTGAATGAGGGTCTTGCAACTGATTCTTTCTTGTTGGATGATTATTTTTAAAAAGATGCTATCATCATAATTTATTGTATGTGTGGCCTTTGTTTTCTTTTGTCCACTGTTTTTACCCTGAAGACGTCAGCTACATATATTTTAATATAACCACAATCTGCCCCTAAATCAGAATATTTTTCTAGTTTTTCGGAAGCTAAGATATCTTTAGATTTCCAAGAATTATTTTTTTGGAAACACGGAGACAATTTTTCCTATTGCCTTGTATTTCATTCACCTGATTACTGAACTGAACAGTATGCATGGTACCTACACTCACCAGAGTCGCTAGTAGATTGAGATCAGGTGACTGTGGAGGCTGTTTGAGTGCAGTGAATTCATCGTCATGTTCAAGAAACCAGTTTGAGATGATTTGAACTTTGTGACGTGGAGTGTTATCATGCTGTAAGCAGCCCTCAGAAAATGTGCACACTATACTCATAAAGGGATGGACATGATAAACAGCGTTACTCAAGTAGAAAATGCTGTATAAAAAATGCTCCTTTGGTACTAAGGAAGCCAGAGTGTGCCAAGAAAATATCTCCAATACCAATGCCCCAGCACCAGCAGCCATAAACGTTAATACAAGGCAGTGTGGATCGATGCTGTCTGCATACCTTGGTTGTAACAAGTGGTTACTTGAGATACTGTTGCCTTTCTATCAGCTCAAAGCAGTCTGTCCATTCTCCTCTGACCTCTGATATCAATGAGGCATTTTGAAAATTAAATAATGTAGACACGCACGCTCACAAATGTATCTGTCAGTAGAGTGCATTGCACTGACTTCAGCACACCGGAGAGTATAAAATTGTGGTTGAGGTTTCACTGAAAGTGACATGGCATTAAAATGTATTATGTGCTCCCACAATGACCAGTTTTCCAAGGGATCTGGTGTCAGTTTTTTTTCCACTTGTTGGATATAATTACTGACCATGCAGAGATAAAGCAGCAGAGTGGTTCTTTACTTATTGATGCTCAGCCTGGGTCTTGGACAAAGCATATAAAAAGAAGTTAAGTGGCCCTGAACATACAGCTGGTGGTGAAAAACAGAATGTGGGCTTTTCTCTCAGTCTCTCTCTCTCTCTTCCTTTTTCTCTCACTTGCCTGTTGTTGTCTCTGCCTGACAAGACAGCCGACACATTTATATCTCTGTCTCTTCACTCTCCCTCTGTTGCACACCTGAGGTGCAGCAGATTGAGTTGCACTGACCTCCTACAACAAGTCCTCTGCACAAACAGTTTTTTTCTTCCAGCCAATCAGCAGTACTCTCATCCTCAGTCTCATCTCTCTCGCCTCCCTCCCTCTCTGTAGCCTATTTTGTGAACCAGAAAGGGGAGCTTATTGGATTTCTCTCCTCCACAGACTAGTTAGTGTGTGCCTGTCTCCATCCCAGTGGCCCAGACTCCGGGAGGCTCAGGTTGCTCTGAGCCACCACCATTCAGTCCAAGTCACACATGAGACAACCCAGTTAGGCTGTAGGTGCAATGTCTTTAATCTAGCCATTATCTAAAAAAAAAACAAAAAAAAACAAACAAACCCTTCCTTACATTATGTGTATATTATGTATTATCATTTAAAATCATGTGAGTAACCTCACTTTGTGTTCGAGTCAGGCCAGCTAGGGTACAGGCACATTCAGAGACCGTGTGGTCTATTTATAAGGGGTCACAACCTGTAGCCACATGAGCTCTATTGCAGCACTTGGCTGTTCATCCCCACTATGGAAGCCCCAGTGAGTAAAATTACCTGTTATTTTCTTTTGTGTGCATCCTGCTGCATTTGATGTTTGTTCCTTCTCTTATTATTTATCAAACACCTGACTGCCTGTAATTACTGGGTTAACCCCCCTGACCTTTTCCTTCATCAAACATGCATATTCATGAGACAGAGGATCATATAACCTATTTAATAGGCTTTAATTAGAATCCCACACAAATTAAAATATCTCTGTCTTCTGAGTGAAATTGTACATGCATATTTTTTAAAAGACATGGTCTATCATTGTGCAAATAATCAATCAGACTTATTTTTTAAACGCTCTGATCTAAATGATCAAATCCATCAAAATCAGAGCACACACATACATAAAAATAACATGGCATGACCTCTTTTCAGTCTCCCTACAAGATTTATCTTGGCTGACAGATTTAATTAATATTTCAGAGGGAGGATATTGTAATCCCAGCAGAGAAATGAACCTTACAGGGTAAGGGTGAGATGCCAATATTCTTTTTTTCCCCACCATAAACATGAAGTTGCTACTCATATTGTAGGACCAAAAAGATGCCAAAAACTCATTTCAAGTGACCCTAAAGCTTTAGTAGTTCTCTCTCTTTCTTGCTCTTGTGCAGTGCACATTTCATTTCCGACCCCTGCTTAGTTTTCCTGAAACCGGACGCCGGGGCTGATTAATAAAACATTCTTTGTGTGCTGCTGGCTGATCACCGGAGCCCTTTCAGGTGTATAAGTGGTGAAAGGCGACATAATCTCCCCATAACAAGATCTGGACCGAGATTGAAAGACGCAGAGAACCTGGAAAGCCTCTAAGCGGGAGGAACACAAAAGCTTTGGGGGCAGCAATGATAAAGCCGCAGGGGCACGGTGAGCCTTTACTGCGCGACTCCCCGCCGGTGTTCGGGAAGCCGTGGTACTGGCAGCGCAGCAACAGCACCATGGAGAGCACCCGCAGCCTGGCACAGGTCATCATGGAGATGCGCGATGAAATCAAGAAGTTGGAGGCGGAGAACCGGGAACTGCGGGGAGACTTTAGCCAGCGTTCTTTTGGGGTCATGCCAAGAGAAGCCAGTCCGGTGTCTACAGCAGTAAAGCAGTCGGCTGGCAAGGATGATAACCCTTATGTAAACCTGAGGCGAAATGCGTCTGCGCCGGTCCTGGAGGGGCATTACAAGGGTAAGAGGAAAGTGGGGCATTAGACTGATTTAAACAAAAGAAATAATATGATAGGCTGTATCTTTATATGCCCTTTATTAGATAACCATCTACTTTAAACTCAGCATCAGGACTCTGTGGGAAAGTACTAATGAATGACTTATTAGTTGTCAGGATCTTTCTGATTCATTTGTCTTTTTATTTTTTAAGGAAATATTTTTTTTATTCACAAAAATGCCAAAATATGATGAAGTATCTTTTGAGAAAAAAAACATGTTAATTATAGGTGTTTTTATTATGTTCCCATGACATTTAATAGATATACACATCAGAAAATATCATTAGTGTTTCTGTCCTTCAACTCTGAACTGTAAAAAACAAATACAGTACCTTTCAATCTGTCATGTTTGTGCTGTTTCACAGAGAACACTGTGATGACTGTCCGGAGGTACTCTACAAGTTCCAACCTGTCTGGGGTGACTGTGCGAGATGGAAAGATTAACAGGGCCCGGCACAGCAACTCTGGATGGGAAAGACTTCAAGAAGAAATCCAAAATGGGAATGGTGTCTTTGGTAACTCAATCAAGGAAGATGTGGACACCAACCACCACTCTCTGCAGGAATATGTCCATAAAAACAGGTACAGATAAAATACCATAAATTTCAGCTTTAAAGAAAAATTCAGCTTAAACTTGACACCACAGAGCTTTGCTTTAACTCCTCTCTCCATTAAAAGCTAGATCACTTGTACTTGAACATATTTTTTGCCTCAAGAGGCTTGTTTTTATTCAGCATTTCTTAAATTCTAGCTTTTCAGCCAAATGAGTCCTATAATTTTATTGCACTTTCAGGTCCAAGGTAAAAACTGTCACCTTCCTTCTACCGGTGGATGACATTTACACCAGCCGACCAGCTCTAACCAAACACCAGGAGGATCCTAAACTGTCGGACCTGGATTCCATAACTGAGACAGATTCTTGAGAAAAGCAGACTTGAAGTGGAGCCTCTGTGGCCAGAGGCAGGTTAGCCTCTTCCCCTAGGCCAATGCAGACTGGGCTCTTATTGAGTGAGCCAGCAGACCGATTTTTATCACACCTGACCACACAAACAGAAGACTCTGGTTACAGGTGTTGTTTTCATCTGGCCATGGTCAACAGTGATGAAGCACAGTGAGGATCAGATATCTGGGCTCTTCACCTGACCCGGGGTGTTGTTTGGGAGTGACACACACACCTGCAGGTGACAGCCCTTTTACGGACAGCTGTGGTTGCTGACTCAGGCTTCGTGAGCGACGTTATATTCATTATTTATTCATCTTAGTTTCTTTTCACGATGTAAACTGAAAAGGGTAGTCGAGGGGTTACGTGAAGATGACCTGCTTTTCTTAAGTGTGTATTTTTTTCCCCTGCCCAAGTCACACACATGTATAAAAGTCTTCTTAAAATAAACCAGCGTTTGACTTGTTTATATAAAATTTAAAAGTAAAAACTATGTTTAACAGATTAAGTCTGTTTAAGTCATCACTGACCTAAAGATCAATAATGACTCACAAAGAGTTTCAGTTTTAGCTCTTCTTGATCTTACTACTGCGACCATGTTGATCATGACATTTTAATTCAAGGGCTTTATGACTCAGTTGGTTTAACAGATCAGGTTCATGATTGGCTTCCATTATATCTAAAGGGTGGAAGTTTTCATGTTTAAATTTGCAGATCTGCACAAATAAAAATTTAATCAAGGGTTCCTCAAGGGTCTGTCCGCAGTCCATTACTGTTTAACGTTGACATGCTCCCACCTGGTACTGTCATAAAGAATCATAATATATCCCATCATTCTTATTTGGTTGGTTTGGTCCCTTGGTACATATATGACTTGCTCACTATTTACAGCCCAGTTAGACCTCTCAGGTCATCAGGTGCAGATCTGTTAACTGTTCCCAGAATTAGACCAAAGTGTGCCGAGGGTGCTTTCAGCTACTCTGGTCCTGTTCTTTAGAACAAGCTGCCTGCTGACCTATGATTAATTGCAACTGTGCATACATTTAAAAACAGACTCAAAATCACTTTATTCGCACAGGCCTGCACTCAATAGGTGTTTTTTTGTTTTTGTTTTATTGTATTGTATTTTGTTTTGCTTTGCTTTATTATATTTTTTTATAGTTTTCACTGCCCTACGACATTGTAAACCTACACAGGTTTTTATCTTCTGTGTTAAGCACACTGAGTTTGTATGTAATGAAATGTGCTATATAAATCAAATTTCCATTGCTGTTTCATGCATATAAAACTACATTTTGTGATGTAAAGGTTCACAATGGTGAAATGGAGCCATATTATATATTTTTAGCTGAAACCCAACAGCCTGCACACTAAGAAAGGCATTAGCAAAAATGTTTGTGCTTGTTACTCTTCTGAGTTTGCAAAAGTAATCAAAATACAGCAAATGAAATTCAAACAGGGAAGTTTTTACCTTCAGTGCAAAAAAGCTGGGCTTTGCTAGTTTTAATCCAATAATAATTTACTCAATTATTTGCAAACATCTTGCCTACTGTGCCAACCACTGTGCCGGGCAAACACAATTAAAACTTACACTGCCAGATGCATGAGCCACAACCAAAGCATATAATCATTACTTGAGCTTCGCCTGGATGTAATATATGATTTGCAACATCCAATATATGACACATCTACGCAAGAGAAACTTTTACAATGTAGTGATTCAATTTAACTGATAATACAGATAATAATGTCTACAACAAAGCTGTTTTTGTCAGTGGCTAGAATCAGCTGCAAGGCCACATGTTAACTACACTCCATTCTTGTTGATAAACCAGCCAGCAAACCATTATGCATGCTATTAGCAGCTCACAGAACCGCACAGAACTGGGTTTGGGTGTCTTTTTGTTCAATGTTAGTTTCTAAAGAAGCAGTGATCAGGTTTTGCTCCTGCGCGTCCACATGGATGTCACTGTCTAATTCTTGCATGTTTTTCTCTGCATATTCTATTTGGCCAAATTTGTCAGCATCTTTTAGCTGGTCTAGAACTCCATCCTGTGATTGGTCTTCAGCCTGAAGGCTTCCGTAGCTCTCTGAGTCAGGCTTGATAGTCGGACAGGCTTGGGGATCAGCCATATTTGATGATGGCAGAGGTTCACTTGGGCTGTCTTCATAATTCATTGGGATCAAGAAAGGTTCATCGCTGCGCTGTGCTTCAGATACTACAACAGTGGACAAAAAGTGAATAAGAGACAGAAAAAGATTCAGACTATTGACATAAAAGTCAAACAACCATCAATTCTAATTTAAAAGACACACAACAAATCACTAGAATTGGTCTATGGAGACCTGGCTGGTAGCTTCTCTGGCTGCTCTCCTCTCCCTCTGTGGCCTCCAGGTCACAGAGACCCATAATCTGCTGCTCACTCACTCCGATGTTTCTTTCAAGAAAGTAAGTGGTCATCCTGCCCTTCCCCTTCACCTCTATCTCTCCTCGTTTCTGGATCACAAAGCATTTGTTGTTTAAAGCCCTGAAATATATGAAAGGGAGGTTTAGAAATAAAGGCAGTAATCAGGCTGATAATGTAGGTTTCCTGGCACATGACAGTGTGTACGGTGCATTCTTGTGGATTTATTATGTGTCTCCTCACTGGTAGACAGTTGGGCTCAAGTGGATCTTGTTGGGGAGGCCATGACTCTCCATACGAGAGGCAGTGTTGACAGTGTCTCCGAACAGACAGTAGCGAGGCATCTTCTCCCCAACTACACCTGCCAGTACAGGACCGCTGTGGAGACCCACACGGATCTACAGAAATACAAAATGTCACACACAGATGGAATTTCATCCATAAATCAAAAAACAAACAAACAAACAAACAAAAAAACATAATTTTTTTCAAACCCTGGCACAGCTGCATTTGAGGGAGTGAAATGAGATCCCCTCCACTCAAAAAAAAAAAAAATTGTGTTTTTGCCATTGCTACTTACTCAAGCAGGACTGCCATAATTGTATACAACAATAACTGAAATAAACCTGCTTAATTACTTAATTACATTTCACCACTGTGTATTTGAGAGGTTCACTATAAACTTTCTTGCACCTGAATGGGTCCTCCTGTCACTGGGTTAATAACCTCCTTGGCAGCCATAATCATGCCTAGAGCAAAATTGGCCACCCTCTCAGCATGGCTGGAGACAGGTATGGGAACCCCACCTACCACCATATAGGCATCCCCTATGGTCTCAACCTGGTAAAAACCAGATAAACACACAGGCTCTGTCAGGTTCAAACAGGTGACACAATTAAAAAAACAAACAACTTCACACATTAAATAGATACAAAAAAGCAGGAAAAAAAAGTTTGCGTTTACCTTGTAGACGTTGTGCACAGTGGTGAGTCGGTCAAACTGTGAGTACATGGAGTTAAGCATATGGACGATTTGAATGGGTTCACACGTGGCACAGATATTAGTGAAGGTCACTACATCGCTGAACAATATGGTGCATTCTTTGAATTCTCCTGTAAGATGCACACACACACACACACACATACATGAGGACACAAAACAGCCATATCAGATAAGCAAAAACTATCTAATTATCCACTATTTATACATTTGGATTCTATTTACCTGCTTCTACTTTCTTGCCCTCTTTCAGCTGGTTGGCTACATGCTTCGGCAGCATGGCATACAGCAAATTCTCTGTCTTTCTCTTCTCCTCCTCAAGGTGCTGGGACAGGATGCGGAGCTCTTCCTTCTTCCTCTCCAGCTGATTGGATAGCTCCATTTCAGCCAGTCGCTGGTGATTGAGTAGAATAAGGTCCCGGGTGACATCATGGGGTGCAATGTCAGAAATGTGCATGTGCATTTCCTCCAACTCCTGAAGGCTTCTCAGCAAAGGAGAGGCTTGATATAACATACAGCGCAGAGAAGGCATCCAGATCATCTGACCTGAAGACAAATAACAGATGATGAAAAGCATATTCATTAGTTGCTGGAGGCAAAAAAAAAAAAAAACAACAACCAGCCAAACACAAAAAAAAAACCCCAAAATATTTTCCCCTTTACCTCTGAGATGCAACATAGGCTTGTCCTTCCATGCCTCAGGCATCATTTTCCTGCGAGTCTGCAGGACAAATTGGCTGTTGATGAACTTCCGGATGCTGGGGATAGTGAAGGTGACCTCAGGATGCACAATGCTGAAGTATTCATCCAGATGGATATTCATAGTCTGCAGCCCAGGGACGATCCTTTGGAGGTTCACTCCAGCCTGATGCACCACCAGCTGTATCAAACACCACCAGCAGGATTCCCCCAGTTAATCAGTTATATTACCTAACTATTTATAATAATAGATACATTCTCGGGTGGGTTTCTGCAGAGACTTTTTATTACAAGTCAAAACTGTGTATATATTTCTAAAATGTACCTGCTCATCAAAGACCACATGGAAAGGGAAAGCATGGCAGAAAGTCTTCAGGTCAATGTTAAGCTTCATAGGATACCCTGGTTCAAAGTTCTTTAATAGTTTGTCTGCATGGTGAGATAAAAGAGATGGTGTAAATATTTGTATATACATGCAAATAAAGATGATACTGCATGTACAGCTATGTGATGTGTGTGAGTCCTTTTAGCTGCCTTTGAGCACAGCCCAATGCTCCAAGGTTTTATTCTTACTGTACCTTTCCCGATGTGAACCAACCCCTTGGATGTCTCCCAGGGTCTCCTGGGCATGGTGAAGCTGATACTGGATCTCTTTTCATGATGGGGCTGAGTGCACAAACAGAAAGGATTTGGAATTTCAGTAAAATCTATGTATTTTGTTTTATTTACCACTTGGAAAATCTAACCTCTTTGATCTTGATCATGGTATTAGGTTTTTCAGTCAAAGACTTCAGGGTAGGCTCAGTTTTACTGCTAACCAGGAAAACCACATGCTCCTTCTTCCCAGTTCTCTCCACTTCCTCTAGCTGATTAACGATCTCCATCGTTATCTCACTGTTGAAAAAATCTTTAGCAACAGCACCAATAATACCTATAAAAGACAACACTTGGTATTTAGCTCCTAATACTACATATGAATAATGAGAACAATGTAGCTCAAAATAATTACTAAAGAAAATGTTTAAATAACCAGGAACAATGTGACAGAGTCCTCTGCGGTCTGAATAATAATGGAGAAGCATGGTACCATCAGGGTTCCTTTCCACTCGAAAAGATGGTGCATTCATCTCCTGCAAGAATCAAACAGGTAATAATAAAATGTATCTTTTTAAAAAGTGGGGGAACAAAGAAACAGGGGTGAGAGCAGGTACCTTATAGGAGAGTGAGAGGTAGCTGTGAAGAGCGTCCAAATTCTCTATGAATTCAGACAGATTTCCTCCTAAAGTCCGCAGCATGTGATGGTAGCCCGAGCGTTTGCAGAACTCAAAGAAATACTCTCCAAATTGCCTCAAAACGACATCTGGTTTTACTCCTGAAAGTAAATACATAAAAAAAATAAATGAATACATACTGTGGTCTGACTGGGATTTTGATTTAAATTATTTGAACGATTAAATTATTTAAATTAATCGTGGGCACCTAAAAGCTTGCAAGCTTCTGCCACTAAGTGCATGGTGATTTCATCTTTATAGACTTCATGTGTCAGGAAAGTGTCCTGGACTCCAGCTTCATCCCTGTATGATTATGATTTTGGGAAGAGAGTGGATTTATTTCCTTATGTTTTAACAATATAGTAAGTCAAGTTTATTTATAAAGTGCCTTTTATAGATAAGTAGTCGCAAAATGCTATATAACAAAATAGAATAAAAAAATAAAGACATAATAGAAAATGTAAATGCCATTAATAGTAATATAAATTAAATTAAGAAGTAAAATAGGATAAAAGTAAACAGGTAGTTAAAAAAAACACAAAAACAGCTAAAGCAGAAATATTGTTAAAATGTTTATTTAAAAATTCATTTATGCAGATTTTTAAAATCAAACCTGTCAAAAGGAATTTTTTTTTTTTTTACCTGAGCTTGACCCATGCCTCCTCGCCAAACTTTTCAACTACCAGCGATTTCAAACAGGCATTAATAAATCCATACTGTCAGGAATACAATAAACAAGTCAAGCCATCTGAGAAACAAAGATAAATAATACATCACACCACGAAAAGCAGCATACCATATCCCTGAGCAATTTAGTTCGGTTTGTCCACCTGCCACTTTCCCCTTCAGGGTATCATCCAGCTACAAACTCTGGCTCATCCCAGTCTCTTCTGTCATAAACTAACCAACAAGAAAATCCATCCTGTTAAGTCTGCAGCTGTTTAGAGACTCCCCAGTCTCAGCAGGTGAGACAGACTGGAGCTGAACTCTATAAGGAGCTGTCCAGTCCGACCTGGTGCTAATAACCCCCCGAGGTCTGGGCGACACACAGGTTCTTATAAGCAAGGTTTCAATAACAAGGCGCTGGGTTGTTTTTTTTTTGACAACTTTAATAACAACCACTGTAATTCAAATTGCTAATAATGTATCAAATAATAACTGCATTGAATCTGGATTAAGGGCCTTATATTGTAATGCTATAATAGCATTTCATTCTTCCCAGGACACATTAATCAGAAATGGAGTATTTATTTGATGGATACTGCGATTTCACTGAAGTTTGATCAAATGCAGGAAGGACAAGTAGGAAAGAGAAGCTCAGTAGACGGGGTTTTGGGGAAGCGTTCAGTATCCAGTACTAAAAAAATGTCAACAACTAAAACCATGTAGGCTACTGGACAAAGACTGCAGTAATATAAAAACATAAATACTTGATTTTAAAAGAAACACGTCTTCACTCAGATCCAGGTTGCTCCTGACTGTAAAAATAACCCCCTGACATTTAAGCTATTTCTAGAAATGATTATGAACTAGAAAACTACACAGTAAATAAAAATATTCAGCTTTTACAAACACAGGTAGTGGCTAGACTGCAATGCCCTCTACTGGTATTAAAAAACTGATTGAGACAGATGTTGGGGTCAATGAACTCCATGAACCAAGACCACCATCTCTTTAATAATAGCTGTAAATAATAATAAATCAAGTATCATTCAAAGGCCAGTCTTTCTTTATAATATTCTGAACACATTGTCAGACACCGAGATGAGTAATTATTTAAAAATATATAATAATAACAAAGCTTTTCATATACGTCAGCTAATGTTGACCAATAGGGACACCTTTAATCTATCTCATAGCACACCGTCTTTTCAAAGGTTCTGGTCCATGTTCATACAGTGTTTTTCAGTCAGTGGCTGTTTTGAAGCTGAAGTAATTGCTGGGGGTAGGTAAATAGCACCGACAAGCGTGACCTCGAGTGCTGACAAGTGTCAGGTCCGTAATGAGGTCTGCAGAGCCTTCATGTCCCTCAGGAGCCTCAGATTCATCTTGCTTCTCTCTCCTGGTCTAACTTTGACTGCTCCCGCGGAGTGACCTCTAGAGTTCACTGTGGTAGACACTCTCACTTCATTCCTATTGCTCTGCCTGGAATTAGCTTCTTTTCTTAACTTCTTTATCTAGTGGAGAGACAGGAGAAGGTAAGGGACACAACAACAACAACAACAAAAAAAAAAAAATAGAAAATAGCTTTTGCATATATGAAAACATACCTGTGATTTGTGTTTGTACAGCTTACTGATCTGTTCTCCTTTCCTCTCCATTTTCAACAACAGCCTCTCCTGCTCCCTCTGAAGTTCCTTTCTTTCCTGTTCAGACACACTATCCTCCGCCTGCCTCATTAACTCATCATGTTCCCTGTAACACACACACAGAGTGAATAAAACTTAGCACTTAAAATTAACTTCACGTGAGTTACTCCTAATCAAAACTAAATGAAACACCGCTCACAAGCTCATGAGTCGCAGCTCCTCCTGTAGGGCTTGCAGCAGCTCTGATAATTCCTCCCCGCTACCCGAAGAGACAGAAGAGGAACTGTCCGAAAGCCTGTGGCTACCTGTGTCGGAGACATTTGTGTTGCGTGACAGGACGCGACTGTTGCAGAGGTGGGGTTGGTGTTGCTTCAGGAGAGACAAAACTGACTGGACGTTGGCTCTGACTGAGTGGCTGCAGCCTACTGACTGAAAGTCAGACAGAAGGAGAGAGCCGGCATAAGGGAAGTGCAGCATGGAACGCCATTTTATTCCTATGCGAGTGCCAACCCTACCATTCCAGCAACAAAGGGTACATCACTGAGGCTCAGCCTATAGTGTGGCTCTGTGTAGGAATATTGCTGTGATGGTGACTTCTGGAAAGAGAAAACAATTAACTCTGTGGTCTCAGACAGGAATAAAACCCTAAGCTGTGCGTGAGAAGGTCTTCACTTTTGTATCGGATTTCTTCTCTTTGGGTTGTCTGGTGGACAGGCACGGTGACACAGACTGCAGCAGGATCCTATTGGCCTCCAACCCTGTCTGTAGCTGAGGGGTTGCAAAAAAAATGATGTAAAAAGAAGTAAAACAGACATTCCAAGCCTCCAATTGTGAGTGCAAGGAATAAAACTGATAAACAGGAACACATTCCTGGTCTCGTTACCTGGTTGGCCTTGTCCTGGATGAGCTTTCTCTGGTGCTCTTCCTCCTGTAGTTTCATCTCCAACTCACGGATCTTCATCTGATATATTCAGGCAAACACACCAATGTATGAATGTTTCAAAGATTTTTTTTCACTTGTTACCACTTTTAACTTTTAAGATCAGTATTCTTAAAATAAAGAACAAACAAATCTCTCAGTTCCTTGATATGTACTTTAAGGTTTATTGAGGGTCCATGATATGAAGTACTAATTTATAAAACTTATGATGAACTTGGTGGGTCGTTTCAGTGTAGGTTCTTTTCCTGTTGCTCTACCTGACACTGCATCACCGAGTCTGTATCTTTACCTCAGAAATGTTCTGTGTATGTGTCAGTCTGAGATACTCCTGCTCAAGTCGCTCCACCTTCTCCAGCTGAGCATGTTGAGACGCTGTGTCAGACTGCCGATCGGCTGATCTGGCTTTCTGCAGGACAGCCTGAAAAGGAAGAGAACAATTGACACAGTTCAACTGACTCAATATTTAAGTTTTTGTACATTTTAAAAGAAAAGCCACAGGCTATGACACTGGATTAACCTGCTGTTTGAGCAGGCTGGTCCTCTCTGTCCTGGCACTGCGCAGCATCCTCCTCATGTGATCCAGCTGTTGCTCCAGCTTCACACAGCGAGACTCTGCAGCAGCGAGGTGGCTGATCAGCACTACAAATAGTGAAGATACGCAGTGTGACAAAAAGGAGAACAGGAGAGAGACAACAGAATAATAAAAATATATGAAAAAGTACTATTATCATATATATTTGTATAAAGCGCTTTGAGTGCTCGGGTAGAGTAGAAAAGCGCTATATAAGAACTAGTTGATTTACCATTTATTAATCATATACTCACATGGGTTGCAGTTGGACTGCCCACTTATTTGTCTTTCTGGGTCTGTCGGATTATTTAAGAGTCTCTGTGTAACATCCTCATTCTGCAGAAATGTGTGTGATGCATCTTTTTCCAGTGTACGCAGACCCTGCTCTGCATGTCCTTTTTCCATCTCCAACCTCCTGATCTTTTCTTGGAGGTTCTTCAAGGCAGATAAGATCACTGCACAGGAACACAAAGTCTAAATAAATTAGCTTCAGTAATGCAATGCATATGGGTACATAGCTGCTGAATGGTCATGGGCATAGTGGAATAAGATATTTTTGATGCTTGAATGGAAGAAGAATCGAACAGGACAGGGGCTTAGACAGGATGACATGGAAGAATAAATAGATGTTGGTGAAGCTGAGACATTCAAGTAGTGCAGCATCATGTTGCACATGTAACCATGGAGCTCTAACACTACAATGCCTGAATGGAAACTCTGCAGCGTACATATAACAGATACACAAGTTAAACGTACCCGCACTGTTGGTCTCAGGGAAGGCTTTGGTGGGTGATGATGAAATATTTGATTGATGAGTGCGTGTTTGGGGTGTGTGATGCGCAAGTGTGCTGATAAAAGGACGGTGAGCTGGATAGTCTTTATAGGATGACACGGACAGACTGTAAGGCACTGGTCCACTGGTTGGTGGTGGGTAGGGCTCCTGCAGGGAAACAGGACTAAATGTTAAACTGCATCCACATTATCTTTAGAAGACTTTAGAGAACTGCAATACTAGCATCTGCATTTAATTTTCAATAAGGCTGATACTCTCTCATAATGATCAAAAATCAGCAAGTGGAACACAGAAAGTTAAAGGACAGTGGGATATAACTTTATATCAATTTTGTCCAGCTCAGGTCAAATACAACGTAACTTTAGCTCGTTTAAGTAACGTGGTCTAGTTTGAGTTGTACCAAGTGCTGTTATTTAGTGTCCTGTGCAGTGTAGATAAACAAAGGCGACCTGATTTGAATCTTCCTTTAAAATTAAATTCAGCCAAATCTGGTAATATTACCGTTTCCCGCGTAGTATCAGCTGCGAGTGTTTTTGGCAGAGTCTCCATTGAAATCTAACCATTACAGCTTGCCTCGCATGTGTCACTAAAAATATAAATATGCAAATGAAGCAATGCTAGTTTAAAGTAGAATTACAGCAAAGCGCTTTTTAATTACGACTGACAGGCTGTCTGCTAGCTAAGCGCAGTTTGTACAGCCGTCTGTGCTAATATGGGCTGAGAAAAGAAAACATCACTTTGGCAAGCCAAAACGGTGCAGCGTTTCAGAGGGGTACGAATGATTTTGATCACATTGTAACCCGTTAGATACAAAGTACATATAGGAGGCGTGGACCGGCGTGCCAATATTAATAAAACAAGTGAACACAGTGAATCTACCGGAAATGTAGTTCTTTCTCAGCGAAGATTCCGCTTTGGAGACTCGCGTTTTTGCAAATTAAAACTACAATAACTCTCAGGCACTCTTGAGGGGCGGAGTGTGGGTTTGCAAGAGTTGCCGGGAATTTTATGGTAACTTCGGTACTTGAGAGACTTTAAAGAAGGTAAGCAGGAAGGCTTTGTGTTATTTTTCCAAGTTGTGTGCCAATGCCGTATAGGCGTTTTAACTGTAGGTTACAAAAACCCAAAACATGTTGGATTTATGGTAGTTATGTTGTTGCACTGCACCTACGACTTTCCAAAACAAGCAAAAGCTAACTTGCTGTCCTTTCACTAACGTGTTACACGCTGGTGTTAGTGTTAGCTGTAGCTACCATCTTACTAACATAATAGAAAGTTAACTCGGCGGTACATCATTATGTACAGTGTGTCGTAAGCATATTTTTTTCGGTCTTTCATTTAATTATTACTTCTTGTGTTATCCTTTTATTGTCGACACCGTTACGTTTCTACAGATGCTGTGTTTACACAAGTACATGTTCCCAAAAGATATTTTTTCTAAATTTAAAATTGTTTAATGTTTGTATCTTTTTCAGGGAAACCTTTTGCTGACCGCCTGGCAGGTGTAAACAGGTCATCATGTCCTCAGAGAGCACATCGTACGCTTCTTTAAGTCATTGCTGTGGAAATCTCGAAATTTTAAATGAATAATGTTTATATCCATGTAATATATTGGTTTTTCAATAATTACATATTTTTTCTCTTTTCTAGAGATGATGAGGATACCTTCAGGATCCTTATTGCTACAGATATTCACCTCGGTTACCTTGAGAAGGATGCCATTCGTGGAAATGACACGTACAACACATTAAATGAAATCTTGGAGTGTGCCAAGCAAAATGAGGTGCACACTAGTTGGTATATGTGTGTGATGGCTGTGCGGACGATTCAGCATCACATGTTTGCCTACCTGAATGGACCTGTACACCTGCATGTCTTAAGTACCCATTTCTTTCATTTTTGCCTAACAGGTTGATTTCATCCTCCTTGGTGGTGATTTGTTCCATGACAACAAGCCTTCACGCCAGTGCCTCCACAGGTGCATCACTATGCTGAGAAAATACTGCATGGGGGACTCACCTGTACGCTTCAACATCCTCAGTGACCAGAAAGTCAACTTCAACACAACCCAGTCAGTTTCACTTGGTGTCATCCTTTAAACCAGTGTTAAATTTGTCTTGGATAACTGTTATGTGTGTGTTGATGTTTCATAGGTTCCCCTGGGTTAACTACCAGGATGAAAACCTGAACGTCTCTATTCCTGTGTTCAGCATTCATGGCAACCATGATGACCCAACTGGAGTGAGTTGCTGGTATCAACAAGTCAAGTTATTGAATCAGATATAGCATCCATGCACTAATATCCAAGGATGTGGATTTCTGTGTGTGTCCCTCAAGGCTGAAGGTTTGTGTGCACTGGATCTGCTGAGTGCTTCTGGTCTTGTCAATCACTTTGGCCATTCACACTCAGTGGAGAGGATAGAGATCAGTCCCATTTTAATGCAGAAAGGCAGCACCAAGCTTGCCTTATATGGTCTTGGTAAGTTTGTGTTTCCAGGTAGACCAGTAGTGCCTTTTCCTAAAACAATCCTAATGTTTTCTATGGTTAATAAAAAAAATAATTTTGTATGAATGTGTCTGAAGGTTCTATCCCAGATGAGCGCCTGTACAGGATGTTTGTCAACAAACAGGTATCCATGCTTCGCCCAAGAGAAGATGAAGATGGCTGGTTTAACCTCTTCACCATCCATCAGAACAGGTGAATGCATCATTTAAAAGAATTTGAGATGCAGCTGTCCTTAACTGTGGGGGGCTAAAAGAGCCAAATTGAAATTAATTAAGTTAATTTATAATTACTGAATTAAAATATAGGTTCATTCTATTTAAAAACACATGTACTTAACTCTAATTATTTCATGGTCCCTGTGCTGCTCTCAGTATCACCCATACACTTTTATAAGTGTATTTGGTGACACACAAACAAACTTGGCTTGCAGTTTGGGGCACTTTCCTCTGCCATTGCTGCAGATGATTTCATGTAAAATGCATTCTGGGATATCGGGATGCCTCAAGTCCATGCAGCCACCTATTGACTGTGATGCTGCACCATCTGGGGGTTGATCGGTAACACTTTTAAGTAATTATTGTTAATTTATTTATTCAATGAATGTATTTACTATTTTAATTGACTAATGTTGCATTTAAATAATTATGTGTTATTATTAATAATTACAAATATTTAATGGTGTATTTATTTATTTCATTTTTGCACTTTTAGTCCTCCATACAAAACAATCTGCATGCTCCCATGTATCTCCAAGTGTTCCTTAATAAACGTGTAGAGTGCTGAATACGTGAAAGGGACGTTTTGACATTGACATCTTTAAGAGAGTAAAAGAAATCTTGGCTTAATATGACTTTTTCATAAATAGGCATGTGTTAGTGACTTGATAATAATGCATTTCCATTGCAGTATCTAACTATTTACATGTACATTAACAAAACAACTTTTTCCTGTCTTTGTGTTTTGCCAAGGAGTAAGCATGGTCCCACAAACTACATTCCCGAGCAGTTTCTGGATGATTTCCTCGACCTGGTGGTGTGGGGCCACGAACACGAGTGTTTGATTAAACCAACCCTAAATGAACAACAGCTCTTCTATGTGTCCCAGCCTGGGAGCTCTGTAGCCACATCCCTTTCTCCTGGAGAAGCCACCAAGAAGTACAAATACACACACACATGAAATGGATCATGGTCTCCACATTCTGGATGTATTCTAACAGCAAAAAAACTCTTGTTTATTTGTATCTAGGAAAATTGGGCTGTTGAGGGTGAAAGGTCGTAAAATGAAATTGCAGGAGATCCCCCTGAAGACTGTGCGTCAGTTCTTCATTGAGGATGTGGTGCTGGCTGATTATCAAGACCGCTTTATACCGGATACACCTCAGGTCACAAAGAAGGTGGAGGTCTTCTGTTATGCAAAGGTAACTCTTAAGAGCACCATTAAACTTCCTGCTTAGTCATTATATGTTTATTTATGTCGTCTTTACGTTTGTTCTTCTTTAGGTCACAGAGATGCTAGAAGAAGCAGAAAGGGAAAGACTTGGATGTCCACTTACTCCTGAGAAACCTCTCATTCGCCTGAGGGTAAGATGGAGACACTGTGTGCATATATCTTAATGTTGGCACTTAATTCAAATATGTAAATTTTTTTCTGCAGGTTGACTATAGTGGAGGTTTTGAGGCGTTCAACACCTCACGCTTCAGCCAGAAGTTTGTGGATCGTGTGGCCAACCCGAAAGACATAATTCACTTTGTCAGACGTCGTGAACAGAAGGAAATCAAAGGTTTGACCGAGACTAAATACACAGCTGTGAACCTGCACATCAATAACCCAACATTCAATAAATCTAATTATGTGGCGTGATATCCATTTAAGCTTGTGTAGATGGGTGCTGAATCTTGAAAGGCAGCAAACAAAAAGCAGGATAGTACACTGTTTGAATGAAGATGTCGTCCTGCAGTGAGCAAATTGACCATTCACCTCGCTGGTTTGATTCATTGTGCTTTTTAGATGAGTCCAGTGTTGACTATGGCAAGCTGTTCAAACCTACTGCTGTTGAGGGGTTAAGAGTGGAGGACCTTGTCAAACAGTACTTTGAGGCAGCAGAGCAGGTATGTTAATTTTAAATACTTGTAGCCAGAATGTTTGGGGTATCAAATCACTTGTTTTCATCAACAGTTTGATCTTTGTATTCTGTCTGTATGCCTAGAAGGTACAGCTGTCCCTGCTGACTGAGCAAGGCATGGGAAAGGCCATTCAGGAGTTTGTTGACAAAGATGAGAAGGATGCCATCAAGGAGCTGATCACTTACCAGTTAGAGAAGACACAGCGCCATCTTCAGGCTAGAGGGGTAACCACAGAACAGGACATAGATACAGAGGTAAAAGAATTTGGCATGCTTTGGAAATGGAGTAATTATCATGATTATATATTGTTTTACGTGTGCACATTTTTATATTTTCAGGTTCGGCTATTCAGAGACTCTAAAAAGAACACAGCTGAGGAGCAGAATGACATCCAAGAAGTAAGTAATGAATTCACTAAGGCCTGAAATGATGTTTCTATGTTAGGTTAATTGTCTCTCTCTTTTTCAGGCTATGAACAGAGCCAAGGCTCACCGGTTGGAGCACAGTGATGGTGGCCTTGTAGATCAGGCTATTTCAGATGAACTTGCAGATGTTAATATGGACTCTGACGAAGGCTCAGTTCCATTTGCTGCACCCACACGAGGCAGAGGGCGAGGAGGCAGAGGGCGTGGTGGCCGGGGGAGGGGCAGAGGTGAGAGCGATAACGAGATGCGGGAATGTAGATATGCAACAATGCAGTAACAGTACAAATACACACATACAGTGTCTGCCTACCAGACTGCTGTGTAAGTGATGCAGATATTAATTGTTAATTTCAAAGGAAATAACTAGGAGTCTGGATGTGCAGCTGTCGTGATCAGCTTAGGCCAAAAGTGGTTGATTTGTTAGGCCTAAAGCATTAATGGTTAACTAAATGGAGATAAACTTTTTTGGGGGTTAAGGCATTTAATGTGTTTAAAAAACCTTCACAATCTAGGAAAGGAATTTGTGAATGGAATAATGACACGCCGTGGTCAAAATCTAGATTCTGTTTCATGTGCGAGTCGATAGCACAGCAAAAACCAAGTAATTAAAGTACTGTTCATGTGTCCTTTCAGGTGTGACTGCCTCTGAACCAAAGCCAGCTGGTCGGGGTCGGTCTCAGAAATCCTCAACAGCATCCCAAAGCAGAAGCATTATGCAGGGTAGGGGGCTGTGACACGGTGTTAGTGTGACTTTCAGGACACACACGTTACAGTTATTTATCCAGACAGAGAATCACAGAAAATTCACAGAAATCTATCCCACTGCCATCGTGACCCCTTGTCTGTTTCGTCTCTCGTTGTCCAGCATTTCAGATGACATCCCAGAGGCCTTCTCGAACTGGAGCCACCACATCTTACTCATTAGATGGAGTGAGTCAATGACAAATGATGACACTCGTAACCTCACACACCTCTACTTCAGTGATTATGTGAAGTGTACCATCCGCTAACCTTGGTTCTCATATTTATCCATCCTTAGGGGACCATTGATGACTCAGATGAAGATATACCTGTAACAAAAGTTACCCGGCCTCCTCCAAAGTATGTTTGTTCTAATCTAGAGTTTAATTGTCCATAGTTTTCAGAGGTGATCAAAATGCAGCGACAAAAAGATGTCCATACTGTTAGAGAACAAGCAAACACGCAGTGTGTGCTTCCTCTCTCCGTTTTATAGTGATATATTTTAAAGCTATGGCTTTTCTTAAAATCTTGATCATGCTCTTTCCTACCACAGGCCATCGTCATCGTCCTCGTCCTTTGCTAAGTACAGCTCTCAGAGCCAGAGCCAGTCGAGAGGAATTGCGTTTGATGACAGTGATGATGATGAGGTGAAACAAAAGGAGGCAAAATGATATAGCATGTATCATGTCAAGTGGGATTAGCATCAAACCATATAGTTCTAGATGCAATAAAAATGTACTTGATTTTTGATTACCTTTGACTTTTACATTTCTTATAGAAAATTTATATCTCACCCTTAGTCACATATAATTTTATATGATCTATTATCCAACTATTGTTATGTCTTTTAGCTTTCTCTGACTAATGTTTTAATGTTTTGTTTTGTTTTTATACAGGATGACCCATTCAAAGGCCCAACCAGGAGATAACTATAAAAGCATCTGTCATTTTTCCAAATATGCTAGTTGGCAAGTGAGCTGCTCTGATGTTATTGTGAAGGATTTCGAAGTCCATATTCATTCAGTTTTTCCAGCACTAAGTTGTTACTAAATGTTAACAATAATGATTACATTAGTCAGCTAGTGTTGCATGTGTTCATATTTTCAAATCAGCCTGTTTTCTGGTGAAGGGGTTAGACTGAAGGCTACAGGAGGGCAAGGTGGAGGTGTTTCACAGCCTTACTGTACCTACCAGTTGGTGGACTGCATCTGCTACATCAGCACTAACCACTGATGGGTTTTGTCTCTGGCTTTTGTAGTACTTGAATTCCTGAAAAATAAATGTTTTTGATATATAATCAGGTGTCTTTATTTTTGCATTATCATTTTTGTCATTGTGGATGCAAAGTCACACATAAACTCACCAGCTGCTTTATTAGGTACGCCTTACGAAGTTGGACTGAGCATTTTTTGCCTTCCGAACTGCGTTAGTTATTCATGGCATAGATTCAAATATTCCTCCGATTTTGGTCCATATTGACATGATGGCATCACACAGTTGCTGCAGATTTGTTGGCTACACATCCATGATGAGTCTCACATTCCACCCCGTCCCAAAGGCGCTCTATTGGATTGAGATCTGGTGACTGTGAAGACCATTTGAGTACAGTGAACTCACTGTCATGTCAAGAAATGAGTTTGAGCTTTGGGATATGGCGTGCTGTCTTGTTGGAAACATCCATCAGAAAAGTGGTACACTGTAATCATGAAGTGTAACAAAAAAAATATCCTGCCACCAACACCACCAGCAGCAGTCTGAACCAATGATACAAGGCAGGATGACTGACCTTACCATCCAAATTCTGCAGCAGAATCTCATGAGACTCCTGCTGCTGTAGGCTATTTACTTCAAGGTTTGAGGTGCATTCATAAATGCTCTTCTGCATACCTTGGTTGTAACAAGTGGTTATTTTACTTACTGCTGCCTTCTTATCAGCTCAAAGCTGTCTAGCTGTTCTCCTCTGACCTCTATGCATCAACAAGGTATTTTCACTCAGATCTGCTGCACACTGGATATTTTTTCCACACCATTCTCTGTAAACTCTAGATATGGAAAAATTCCAGCAAAGCAGCACCAACAGCCATGCTGTGTTCAAAGTCTCTTAAATCACCTTTTTTCGCCATTCTGATGTTTGATTTGAACTTCAGCAGGTTGTTTTGGCCATGTCCACTTGTCTAAATGCACGGAGTTGAATGGCTAGCTAAATATTTGCGCTGAGGTATACCTAACAAAGTGGCCAGTGAGTGTACATCATTGTGCTATGAATTGAGGGTAAGGTAAAAGAAAAAAAAGGGGAAAATTGTCCAAGATGTAAAAGAACAAGGTAGATATTTTATATTTCTTCCAGAATTTTAGTTGTTTTTTCCATCATTATCATTATTCAGATGACTTATTTACTTTTTGGCAAGTGCGTTATCAACTGATTATGAAATATTAGATAAAATTATGATTTTCACAGTCTTTTGTTCAAAATGTAACTAATGGTAATTTCTTTCCTGTTGTGCTTATTAATTTAAGGGTTTGTGGGTTTGTGCTTGAGGCTGGGAGGACACTGAATTAAACAATTAACACGACACTCACCTGCAAAGATCAGAGCAATTTGCCCAGTTACCAAGTTAACATTTTTATTGTCTTTACAAACTATTTACAGCCATATAAAAAAACAAACACAAACACAACCAACCAAAAATAAAATGCACAATATTAAAAAATATTCATTCCCATGGCACTCTGACTCGGACCCAACTTTTTTTTTTTTTTTTAAATATATGATACAATATATTCTTTTTAATCACAGATATAAAGATTTAAACCTATGAAAAACAGGCAGGCTGATTTACTATGTTAGAATGAGTCTTGGTTGAGTGCAAAATTTGAGTAACTGCAGTAAACTGGCAAAAATTTACAATATTTTTGAGGCATTGCAATTGAGCAGAGAAGGCAATTTGACCACAAGTCTGAATATTCTGGCCATCGTGTGAGTATATTGAAGGCACGGCGCTCTTACTTAGAAACTCACGATGGAGGCACCATGCAGTGACGTATGAATGTTTGTCTTAAGTGTATTATTAGAGTGCGTGTACAGTGAGGCCATTTAACTCTCACTTTAACTCGCACTCTCTTTAACTTAAAGTGCTTAAATCATTTTGTGGTTGGAAGCATCACTCCCACAGTGGTGCCAAAAAAAAAAGAAAAAGAAAAAAAAAGTGATTTGACCTTTAATAGGCTGGTCAACTAAAAGAGCACAGTAAATGCATTAAACTCTCAGACTTGTCACTTTTAAAATATTGGTGATACCTGATCATACAGTCTGTTACCTTTGTCTCTAGCAGTCTGAAGTATTAGTCTTAACACATTGCACAGCAAAAGTCAAGGCGCTCAGTAAGCAGCTACATTACGTCTGAGGCTTGCAAATCAGACAACCTCCACAAACTTCACAGAACAGTGTTCGCAGCAATTAGTGTTAATATAGATAAAATACAAATAAAATTAGTTGTATTATTTGAGAACATTCTCAATAATAATACTAATAATAATAATAATAATAATAATAATAACAATAATTAAAAAAGCACAATTATCTGGGCCTGTCAAAAAAAAAAAAAAAAAAAAGCATAAAAAAATGTTTAAGCAGTCTGCTACAAAGACCCCAAACTGACCAGTGCACATAGCAATATAAATATATTTGTCCCCTGAGATAAATAATATGAAATGGCACGCATGACATCGTACATGTTCATATGATGTGTGTGTGTGTGTGTGTACTTGTTTGTGCATATGGCTGGGTTTGTGTTTCCATTTTGTTGTCGTGATCTTCAGCCTTTTATCACCTTCAAGCAACCACAATGGGGGGAAAAAAGGGTGTTTTAGTTTCACAGTCTAGCAGAGGTATGCCGTGCTGGAGTCCCGTGGTAGTTGTTTGTCACAGTGGATGACATCATGGGTTTTTCTGTAGGGATGAAGTAAAAATTATCTTGGGGGTTGTATACATTACAATATTCATTTTTTTTTTAATACTTGTGAAGCAAACTTCAAGCCATTAAATGACAAACATTGTGTTGTGACGTGATTTCCTTTCGCAGCTTATGGGACTACCATATTCTGCATGCAGTACCTCAATGGCTGTTTGGACCCAGTTGAGCATCTCCTCCACATTGGAATAAACACCTGGCTTTCCCTTCTCTGCGCAACCATCGCCCCAGCTCACCAGTCCAACCAGATACCATTTGGCGGTGTTGAAGTGCACCAAAGGGCCCCCACTGTCCCCCTGAAGTTCAAAACAAAATTTTGAAGTTTTAAGTTTTTAATATCCAAAACATTTGCCAAAAATTACTATAATACTCCGACTACAAAATCCAGTGGCAGACCTTGATTGAATTCAGTTTGAATTAGAGGTCTGTTACCTGGCAGGCATCAACCGCCCCTTCTGGGAAACCAGCACAGAGCATCCTTTGTGTTATGGCACTACCATAGACTGTGTTGCTGGAACATTTAGGCTGGAGTATCAGAGGAACTCCGGCCTCCTTCAGTCTGTCAGAAAACGCGCCTGAAGGCAGTACAAGTACATAATGTTTGCAATGGTTAACCTCAAATTGTCAAAGTAGCAGATGATAAAGAGGGTTACATGTAGGTTTCCCCACCATTTTCGCGCTGGTATCCCCAACCTGTCACATGCATTGAGGCTCCATCAGTAAGGCCATAGTCTTTAGGAGGTAGACAAACTGGTCTGCGGGTAGCTGGAAAACAAACATTCAGTACATTGGAAACTGCTATTTGCTTTATTGTAACTTTTACAGTCAGGCAATACATATAAAGTAACGCAGGCTGAATATCATTTACTACATAGAGAGAAGCTTGCTATTTGACATATAGCCACTAGAGGGCATCAGAGAATGGCGGTAAAGCCTACCGCAGGGATTCTCAGAAATTCAGTTTGAAATTACTCAAGTATGTGCAGTTACATATTTATATGAATCTATTTATTTATATAAAAAGTGAATTAAAACTGGTAATAGAAGGTGGTGAGTTTGTGATGTTATTCATTACGCTGACCTCAAATTTACTGCTCATGTATTGAAGTTTGTGTCCCAGTGGCAGGTGACTCTTAGCACTTTACATATGATGGGTAGCATTAGCAATTTATAGCCAAGAGCCTGTGTTCTTTATGTTTTTTGAATAAAAATTTCAAGGAAATATCTCACTTTCTCTTGTATTTTGATTGGGTGACCCCATTTAATTTTCTAGTTTTTAAATGGGTTGCAGCACCCTTGACTTTGGGAATGGCTGGCCTACTGAATACATATCCTTACCATAATATACAGTGGATACAATCTTTATATACAATCTGTGGTTCTTATTGAAACAATTCACACTCTATAAGGTCTGATCAATATGACAGTCAGCGTGTTTCCAGGAGTAATAATTTGAACTAACCTCCCACTGTGATGGGGCTACCGAGTCTCATCAGTGCTATGTCGTAGTCATTTGAAGCTGGATCATAGTCTCCGTTCACTATAATCCTGTCCACATAGGAGCCTCCCAGTGAGATCACATTTGTCTGGCCTGACACCACTCTCCACTGATTCAGAATCTTACCATTTCTGCAAGGTCCAAAAGAAGAGAGAAAGGAGGAAGTGGGATCATGAGTTAGATGAATAAAGTAAATTCAGTGGAAATGGTTTATAATGGTAACTATACTGACCCAGAGACGCAGTGGGCGGCAGTGACTACCCAACGTGGTGACACCAGTGAGCCTCCACATCTATGCTGGCCAGCCCGCTGCAGGCTGACTTGCCAGGGCCAGTGCTCAATGGAAGCATCGGTGCCCCCAACGATACGATTCGCAACAACCGCTTCTCCACAGTCTGATGAAGAAAATTATTATTTTAGAGACCTTTGGTTCATTTCAAACTGTTACGTCTGTTGATTTAACATTCTAGATGCTTTCATTGAACAACCTCTCTGAACTGTTAGGCATGAAGGAAGCTACTTTGTCATATGTAGCTGCTTACTGTAGACATGTATAGGCCTGTTGGTGTGAAACACCTCCTCACAGTCTTCCATCCACAAACCCACGAGCCCCACTCTACCTTGTTAAATGCTCTAAACAATATTATGACAGGGGCTGCCTTTCTAAAAAATGAAACTCACCTGAACAGGATAAAGATACCACAGACCCAGTCTTGCATACGCTGCTGTTTAAGAGATGAAAGAGGAGTTGATCAAATACTGAGCAATACTCATAAGTCGCAAAAAGCCACATACACTTAGTCAAACACAGAAAATACACATTCAACTGTTGCCCTATCTTCACCCCTGTACAGAACTTTGCATGCATTTCTGCTGCGGTTTTATACAAAGCAAAATGATTGTTTTGTTCACTTTCATAAAGGATAAGATAGAAGGAACAAAAACTGTGGGACTTTTTGTCTTTAGGAATAGAAACTGTGAGAAACAACATATGAAGGGGGTGTTATTGAAGAGAAAAAAGGTGAACTCTAAACAAAAGCGAGAGTAGAAGTGAAGATTTTCCTACCAAACGTATTGGAACCAATAGGAATATAAAGTGGGGGAAGTGTATGTTGACTTTTTTTTTTTTTTTTTAAGTTGAGTGCAGAAACTCACAAAGAATGAGCTGCTTCTTTGCAAGAATACATTTAACAGAATGTGACACACAGAAAATTACCTTATTAGCACTTTTTTTTTAATGTCCCAGTGGAAAAACATGCATCATAATTTGGCTCCCGTTGCCCTCCTTACCGTTGAGTGGTAGCCTGGTGTATTGGCGTGCTTGAGTTCCCAGCCCTGACAGCTGCGAATGGTCCGGTTTTCATCTGTACCATTAAAGAGCTCACTGGGATGCTTTGGCTACTGGGTTTCCTGTGGAGCCGAGAAAGGGGATGATTTTAGTTCACACAACGCAGACGTTAAATTGCAACACATTCTATGTGCTGTCCGTCACCTCAAATATAAACACCCTGTGACCGTAAACTCACGTTGTGTATCCCAGTTGTGAACATGCCATCTGTGTGTGCCCTTCGGTCCAATCGTCATAACACACGCTCCGCCAGACTGAGTCCGGACTGTACACTTGCAGGACATTTTTATTTGACCTGAGCCGCACTGGAGGGAGGAATGAGGATGGAGTGGAGTCATTTTTCAGTTTATGTCTGATGACAAAGAAAGAAAGAGTGAGGAGTGCACTCTACCTGGAAATGTAGTGTTGACATGAAGAGTTGACGCACAGGGAATTTCATCTTCTCCTCCAGCACAGTCATTGATCCCATTACAGGTTTTCTCCAATGGGATGAATTTCACTGACTTTGTGCAGAAGAAGTATTTGCTTTCAATCAACGTTTTAACTGAAAAGAAAAGAGTGAGGGGAATCACAAGCATGGGCTCTGTTTAGCATATTGCAGCATACACATGTCTTGAGGAAGAAACTATTTTCAGTAATTGTAACTCACTAAAGTATACTGCAGTGGCCAGTGTGCCCAGTATCACCACAACTAGAAGTATAGTCAGCGACACTTTCTTGATCTTAGCCGCCTTGGTTTTCTGGGTCTTTGGAGCCTTCATGGGCTTTCTGTGGCGTCCAGGTTGTAGAACTGCAGAAAGGAAACAGAATGCACAGGAAAAAAAAAAAAAAAGCCCATAAGGACGGTATCGACAGGAAAGTGAGATAACAGAATAAAAACCACAGAACAGAGAGGGACAGGAAGAAGTGTGGAGAAATTAGTCAAGAAAAAAAAAAAAAAGAAGTGTGTCCTGAAAGTGGTGCAAATTCTCAGTACTGTGTGACGTGGGCATTTCCAAGTATTTACAATAATTTTCATCAAAGCATTTTTTCAGTGCAGCAAAATTACATATATTGCTCCCAAATCAACACAAACTGACCTGGGTGCTTGGGATTTAATGGCCTTGAGGTTTCCTCGGGGGGCGGAACAGCTGTCTGGGGACAGAAAATATAAAAGAAAGTGAGCACAGGTGACAGCAGTGTGGACTGAGAGAAGTTGCGTGTGCGTGTCTCTAGGAGGAGGTATATTTGTGATCATTTCACAAACCTATACCTCCTTCAACGCCCTGAGCGGTGACATGCTTAATTTAGCACGCAGGTTTTGGTGTGATTATCTGAACTTACATGAACTCTTTCAATGCTGCTTTTTTTTGTGTTTAGTTCCAGATCAGTGTTCAAATGTGCGTGAAAATAGCAACCCTAAACATGTTTCCTACAGTGCCTTCATCTTGTCCCTTGTGGTTTCGGTCTCTGTGTTGAAATGTTTGTGTGCAAAGCGTTGCGCCTAATTCCTTATTCTGCTTGTGACTGATCACACCTGCCCTTCATCTGCTCATCTAGGCAGCTGTGAGTAAAAGGCGGATTTTCATCTGTTCCTTTGTTCAATCTAGTAACACGATGGTATCAGTACTCATCAGGCCATCAGACTAATTAGCTTTAGTTACCTTTTGTTGCTTTGACTAATCTAGCTGTCTTTTTTTTTTTTCTTAACATCCCTCCTGTTATATCAGCCCAGTCTGCCATTTTGTCTATCTATGTTAATTAATCAGCAGTGCTAAAGCCATTCCTAAACCATTTCCTCTTTCAGCTCTCGCCCAGCCAACCACAGCTGGCTTGCCCCACCAGTTTTTTGCAGCTTTTTCAAATACTGCCATTTCAGCTGACCTGGCTTAGCCCATCTGCCAGTAACCAACATCTCCTCCCTGCCTTCTCATGCTTTTACCACTTCTTCAGCAACCCTGGGTATTAACAGTAAACAAGTTAATCAGTTTTTTCTGAGTGTGCATTTGTAGACTGGTGTGTAAAATGCAATGCATGTCTAGAGGAGGACCGCAGAAAATGACCAGTTATGCACATATGACATTGGGAACATAGTTGTAATGTGTCTGCCACATTACAACTATGTGTCCCCTTGGATAAATCAGCCAAAGCATGCACTACACCGACAGTACAAAGGGTCCTGTGTGGTGAGGAGTATTGTGACAAGCTGTGCTTGGGCCCAGTGACTCTTACATTCAACTGATACTGTGGAGACAGAACAAACTGATAGATAGGGGTGAGCGTCCCTCAGAAAACAAAAGCCAGGCTAAAGCCTCATGTTGTGCAAGCCAAACAGACCATTTCAGTCTGAACTGTGTGTGTAGGATAAATAATAATTGCCAGTAGTTATGTCTGAGCAGAGGGAGAGTATTCTATATTTTTGTCTTTTTTTTGTTTGTTTGTTTTTTACTCCTTTAATGCAAACACCCAATCTGCACATGAGAACTGCTTGTATTCTTTTTTGATTCATTTTCAAATTTGGAACCATGTCATCTACATGACAACGGAAGAAGACTAAAGGCAGCAGCTGGAGATCCATACCGTCTGGTTCAAGTCAGTATGCTTTTTGATGACTACTCCAGCACAAACACCTCTAACAATGCACAAAGTGCCTTGTCAGCTTACATTAGCCACGGCATGGAACAGTAACATAATGACTGTTCTAAAATCAGTTTGTGGTAATATTATTGACATGGTTAGCAATGAGAACTAATAAGGCTGGTTCCAAATCAGCTATAAGGGGGTTGTTAGAACTGGGCTGCTGATTTTACATCATACAAAGAGCAACAAATCTAGTAGCATGGCAATCAGTATACCTCCAAAATATGAAGTGGCTGTCACTCAAATGCCACTGTTTGCTTTTTGATTGCTATATGTGCTAAATATCTAGTTGTCATGGGTGAGCTATGGAGCTTAGCCGACCGCTGGTTACATTCATATAAAAAAAAAATGCCATTGAAAGATAATAGCTATTAAAGAGCCATTTAGTGCTGAGCTTGAGGTTTTTAGAGCTTTACAGTTGAAAACAGCTGCCTGCAAGGCCATTAGACTAAACCTGCAGGTTAAACTGCCAACTTATGGGTAATTGGTTCACTCATAATATTCCTTTCTCTTCTTTGACCCATCATTCATATGCTACACCAGTAAATCAGGCATAACCGAGATGCATGTCAGTTTTCACTTATGATTCACAGTCACTTATTTTAATTCTCTTATTGACTCATGTCATTCCTTCAGCTTTGATGCGTCTCACAAACCCATGCACTTTACTGTAGTTACTGTCATTTGTTCATCCATTGTAGGCATATTCAAGTCCCAGATTCAGATTTCAGCTCGTCATGCAGACAATGCCTTACATGCCTCACTGTCCCTCACTGGCTGTTGTTGGCAAGAGAAGCCGCTTTTAGCGAAAAATAAAAAGAGCTACTCTGTGAAAAAACAAACACTGCATTGTTAAAGCCAAGGAGGAGTTTCAGATTCAGGTAATGATTTACTAACTATCAAAACAGGTGCCAGGCAGGAGAAAAAGAGAAAGCCCACAGAGGAGGTTCATGGCTGTAGTGAAGGAGAAAATGGAGAGGGCTGGTGTGACAGAGGAGGATACAGGGATAGGGTGATAAGGAAGCAGATGATCTAGCATGCTGACTACTAAGGGAAGCAGCCAAAATAAGAAGAAAAGAAGAAGAGATTGACACATTGTTTGGCACCAGTGTTGTTTTTGGCAACCATTTTAGTTTTAGTTTTAGTTTTAGTCTTTTGGACGAAAATGCTTCTTAGTTTTAGTCAGTTTTAGTCATTTCTAAATGTGAT
>JAVDPK010001118.1:115681-136312 GCA_034780415.1 Cichlasoma orientale
ATTCTCTACCTGTCTGTCTTGCTCTTGTGCTTCCTGCTACAGCGCCCTTTGGCGACCGAAAAAATCTATAGATTAGCTGCAGGCTTCAAAGCGCGTGAAAAAAGTAGCGGCTTATAGTCCGGAATTTACGGTACTTCACACAGGAAAGACAGTAAACAAAATGACTGGGGAGAAACCAAGTTTTAAAAACTAAAGCTATTTAGATGTAAAAAAAAAAAGGCTTAAAATCAAAAATACACTGACTAATGTCATTACAAATAACAATAGCTAATAATAACAAAATGCTTAAACTGGCAACTTCCATGTGATAGAAATTACAAGGCAAAATGCTGGAATGTCAGCTTTGGTTTTTTATACAACGTCTCAGTCAGACATCTGTCTTCAGGTGTAGGTACTGCACCCAGCACTGTGAGTAACCCTGCTCTCATGGACATTAGCAATGTGCAACTACAGGAAAGCAGTGAATGGACAGGCCCTGACAAAGGTCAAAACAGGTGAAATTGCAGTTTTCAGTTGTTAGAGAGAAAAAAAAAGAGGGGGGGAGGGTAATTGAATGACTTGAATATTATCTGCACATAAATGTTGTTAAACTGCAGGCAAACTACAGTGCTTCTATTCGCTTTAAACTACTAGTTAAATTACATGTGGTTTACTACTCCTCAAAACTCTCTGCTGTTCACATGCAAAGTGCCACAAATAGTTGTGTAACAAATGTAAGAAGCAAGCCAGAAAGAAGTTCATATTCAGGACATTTTGTCCTCACTGCACATCTGGCCGGTGATGCTAAGAAGTGGGGATGAATGTCTTATAGTGACAATACCAGCATGGTGTTATTTAGCTGTTACAGCCTCATGTTTAGCATGATAGTCATCTTATTTTAGTATGTTATCATTCTAACAGGTGCAAATTAGCACAAAACACAAAGTACAGAAGTAAGTACAAGAAAAGTCATCAAATTTCAAAAATCCTCCAGAGACCACAAATTTAAGTACTTAATTTGAATCAGAAGTGTTGGCAAACACTGTTAGTGTGGCTAATAGAATTCAGAGAAGTAATAAGATAGGTAAATATGATATAAACTACTAATTGAAAAGTGGACCCCTAATGCAATGAGAAACACCAATTTCTCTGCTCTCTTTGCTTCCATTCAACAGAAAGACTATACATTTTATCCTGGCTTAATGGAATTTCCCTCAAGCTAATGCTAGAATTCCATGTGCCAGTTATCTCATAAAACAATCAAATCATTAGGGCCTGACTGCAGTTACTGCAAGTAGAAAAGTTCAATAAGGGAAGGAAAAACAAAATGTTGAGTCGATATATGCATATTGGGGGAAACAAATGTAGCTTATATTCCAGATAAATGTGGGGGCGTCAAAAGCAGTTTGAACTGGGTCCATCAGCAGCAGGAAAACATTATCATGCTTATCAGCACAAGATATGCAGTCTCCACTACACAGTCAGTAAAGAAAAGCATCTAACTTACTGTGTAGCTTTGTGGTTTTTATTTTGTGGTTAGGCTCATGATGTCAGGGTATGACTCACTCAGACAGATTTAATAACAGGAAACTTTTCACCACTGAACTGCTAATGTTTCGTAGATAGGTGGTAACGTGTCTTTTAGACTTGTTTTTCGCAGTACTTGTTAAATTGTGTTGAGTTTACAGCAATTGTTCACTGTTCTCATGCACAACCACTGGAATGTGTTAACAACGAGAGATACACACAATATACTACAATAATACAGAATATACATATTCAGCCAAAAAAAAATATCCCAAAATGTTCACTTTAAAACTTTAGCATAAAAGTGAATGGAGGTCGTTTAATAAAGTCCTGGAGCTGGTGGGTGACTGCAATGCATTCCTCTTGTATATTCTAAAATAGCACACCTATTCTGTGATACACCGATTCTGTGTGAGTGGGAAACAGTAGAGAAAAAAAACAACTACCCGGGAAATGTACTGTAATGGCAAAACGTTATTACCTTCTAGCAGTAAACTTTACTTGTACTTGTACGTGCCTGTATATTTTCACTGAGTTCTTTGAAGGAATTTTGTGACTCAGTACCAATACCGTTTTTTGACTCACATCTGTTCGTACTCTGTCTCACCCAGGTTTAATTTGGTTTCATCTATTTGCAGAGACAAAGATATGCAGTAACTCAGCCATCCAGCAGGAGTTCCAGTGCACCACCTGAATCAGGTGTTATATACACTATCTTGCCAAAAGTATTCGCTAGTCTTCCTTCACATGCATATGGACTCTAGTGACACCCCATTCTTAATCCATAGGGCTTCATGTGATGTCAGCCCACCCTTTGCAACTACAATAACTTCAACTCTTCTGGGAAGGCTTTCCACAAGATTTACGAGTGTGTCTATGGGAATTTCTGACTATTCTTTCAGAAGGGCATTCGTGAGGTCAGACACTGATGTTGGAGGAGAAGGCCTGGCTCGCAGTCCCTGCTCTAATTCATCCCAAAGGTGTTCTGTCAGGTTAAGGTCTGGACATCCATGTCTTTATGGACCTTGCTTTGTGCACTGCTGAGCAGTCATGTTGGGACAGGAAGGGGCCAACCCTAAAATGTTCCCCCAAACCTGGGAGCATGAAATTGTACAAAATGTCTTGGTATGCTGAAGCATTAAGAGTTCCTTTCACTGAAACTAAGGGGCAGAGCCCAATTCCTGAAAAACAACCCCACACCATAACCCCCCCTCCACAAAACTTTACACTTCACAATGCAGTCAGACAAGTACCGTTCTCCTGGCAACCACCAAACCCAGAATTATCCATCAGATTGCCAGACGGTGAAGTGTGATCCGTCACTCCAGAGAACACGTCTCCACTGCTCTAGAGTCCAGTGGCCCTGTGCTTTACACCACTGCACCTGATGCTTTGCATTGCGCTTTGTGATATAAGGCTTGGATGCAGCTGCTCAGCCATGGAAGACCATTCCACGAAGCTCTCTACACACTGTTCTTGAGCTAATCTGAAGGCCACATGAAGTTTGGAGATGTGTAGTGATTGACTTTGCAGAAAGTTGGCAACCTTTGTGCACTATGTGCCTCGGCATCCACTGATCTCCCGCTGTGGCCTACCACCAGTGTTGTCAATAACGCGTTACTTAGTTACTCTAATCTGACTTTTTTTGGTAACGAGTAATCTAACAAGTTACTATTTGCAATCCAGTAATCAGATTAAAGTTACTTATCCAAGTCACTGTGCGTTACTATTTTTGTCATTTTCCTTAGTAAAAAGATATATTTCTACTTCTTCCTGCGTCTCGGGGAGTGACGTGTGGCTGATGTGATAATTAAGTCCTGTTTTCAGCACGAGGACAATAATAGCACACAGCAACACAAACGTAAACAGTGGAGGGAGGAGAGAGATGCGCGTTTTCTAGCTGGAAATACAGGCACTATTTTGAGCTTCTGTCAGCTAAAGATGACAACATCAAGGTGTGTTGTGCACTCTGTGCTGGCGACAAAGTGCTGTCTAGCTTCAAAAAAATGACGTCAAATTTGAAGAAATATTTGGAGTCGCAGCACGGCACAGTCAAACTTACAGAGCAAGTCCACCAGGTGGTGCAAAGCAGAGAGCTGCGACTAATGCAGGAGGCCCCCCAGCACCCAAACAACTAAGTAAGTGGGGTTGTAGTAGAGGAAATGCTGCCTTTAAACATGGTTGACTCGCCCTTGTTTCGTGGTTGTCATTTTTATGTTGAGGCGGGGCAGGTGTTGTGCCTAAAAGTAACCGTCTGCCAAAAAGTAACTAAGTTACTTTTTAAAGAAGTAATGAGTAATCAGATTACTTTTCAAGGTAACTATGCCATCACTGCCTACCACTCTGTAGATGAGTTGCTTTCATTCCCAATCACTTCCACTTTGTTATAACACCACTAACAGTTGACTGTGGAATATTTAGTAGTGAGGAAATTTCACAACTGGACTTGTTGCACAGCTGGCATCCTATCACGGTACCATGCTGGAATTCACTGAGCTCCTGAGAGCGACCCATTCTTTCACAAATGTGTGTAGAATGCATGTCTAGGTACTTGGCTTTATACACTTGTGGCCATGGAAGTGATTGGAACAGTTGAATTCATTGATTAGGAATGTGAATACTTTTGGCAATATAGTGTAAATAGACATCACAAATGTAAAACTCTATGTTCAAGATAGCAGTTTTAAGGCTTCACAGGACCAGAATGCTGTTCTTTGCATTTTAGTGTTTGAGTTTCCTGTTATTTAAACATCAAATGGGTGAATGACTTGTTAAAAGATTTTCCATTGCTCACAGTATCAGAATACTTCAGAGTGACTTTTTAAAGGTCATTCTCAATTGGGCATGATTGTGCATATGAGAATGACAGGCTATTAGAGCCACTTTATTCTAACAAATGCTAATGCTGGGAGGGTGGACGCCGAAAGAAGACAAACTGGTTTTAAAGAATGACTGGTATGGGGACATGGAAAAGTAGACGCAAGCAAAGAAGGAAGAAGAGAGAGAACTCTGCTCTTGGTTCTTCACAGTTGAGACAAATAATTTAATACAGGCTAATGTAAAGTCAAGAAAGTGAGTGACACACAGACGGGAAAAAGGGAAGCAAGACAAGTGATAACAACAGTCATCCTGGCCAACAGCTATGGGGAACGGTGGTAAGTCTTTAAGCTGAGATACTTATTTTTAGTTTTGTTGACAGTAAGTGTGACACACACAAACAAAGCATCAAAAACTGATCTGCGCAGTGAGTCAGATTTATCTTCCTTTTCAAGTGCTGAACTTTCACAAAAAGTTTTTTTTTTTCCCAAACTTCCTTTCTTCTACAGATTCACTGCCTTAATATGTTGTTGGGTTTCTTGTTCTGTTTCATGCAGTGACTGAGCTCTTTTTCATGCATTTCAAACTATGAGCTGGCACCTTTGCAAAACTCTTTCGTGAAAGCTGTTAACAGTCCTCACAGTTAAGAAAGATGATTACTCAAGAGTTTATGATCTGAAACTTGTCTTTATTGTGAGCGATATCTTCTCAAATCATATTTCTGTCTCTTAAACTCACTCCATACTTGGTCTCTCAGTCTCTTGTCAAAGAGAACCAGTGAAGCCATGGCCAGCTTTTTTTTTTTTACAAACAGATATATATTGATCCAATTAGGCCTTGGCAACCAGACAGACTGTTTTAGTTGGTAATAATTAATGCCAGAAATACCCTGTGAAACTCAATACAATCTTTGTGTCATTTCAAAAGCTTGTTTATAGTTATACATCCTTGAAAGGTTATCAGAATATGTGTTAATCTGTAGTATTGATCTAATTAACTCGGTACATTTCTATTTGCAGAAAGCAGAGTAAACCCGACAGCAGTTGGGGTTCTTGTTGGCTTTGGGATCCTGTTCATCCTGTTCACCATTGGCATTGTACAATTCTGCTGCAAGTACAAATGCAAAAAGTGTAAAAAATGCTGCAAGAAAAAAGGTGAGACGTGCATTAATGAGTCAGTCTATGCAAATTACAAAAGCACACTTTTTCTCTTGTGTTTCCTTTGAGCCATGAAAAATGTAGCTTAGGTTATTACAATAACTGTTAACGGTGAGTAATAGGGACACTGAATTCATAGTATCACAGTTTTTTTAAATCAAATTTTTCAGTGTGCATCACAAATTCTGTTAAAGAGACACAGTAAAGGCACATACAATTCTGCACAAAAACCTTGAGCCACCCCTCATTTCTTTATATATTGCCTTCAAGGAGCCAGATTTTCTTATGAATGTTTAAAGTGGTCTTGAGCAGGAATGTTTTGACCTATGAGTCATTCAAGCTTAAATAAGGCATCTAACTAAAGGGATGTCCACACAACTCAAACAGAATCTGAAAATCATGTTTAATGTAAGAAAGAGGAAGAAATCGTGAAAAGACCTGACACAGAAACTGAGATATGCATCTGGCTCTTCAGTTGATCTCTGCACTGTTCGATGAAACCTCAACAGAAGTGGTCTCAGTGGAGGGGTGGTGGTTATGTCCCGAGGGTCTAGGGGACGTGGGTGTAACTTATAATTGAGAATGAAAATCATAAAAAAAAAGGAAAGTAAACAACCGTAAGTGAAATATATATATATTTAGAGGGTTATTTCTGTCAAATTATCAACATTTGCATATAAAAATTGCTTATATATGATAATTTGACAGAAATAACTCTCTAAATCACCACCCAGCAGAGTACAATATGAAAAATCTGCCTTGTTATTGTACTTTAGAAGCCTTACTTATATTCTCTGCTTTTATTTTGTAGAGCCATCAGTAAAAGAAAAGGTTCTCACGTAAGTAGATTTTTTTTTTTTACACTGACCTTTCAGTGTAGACCTTTCGCACGCATTTTTTGCAAGTTTTATTTCCTCCTTTGCTTCATGGTCACATGGGTAACTTGGTGCTTTTGCTTTTATGCTCTACAGCAAAGTTGGTCTGAAGAAGTCTTCCCCACCCTTCTCCATTAGCGGAATCATTAAATAGCACCTCTTCTGCTTCTCGGTCATCACCTTGGTGGAAGGCACATGTTCATTTTCCCACATACCACCTACCTTTTTTCAGCATGTATGAGTCTGCTCCTACTTGTTACTTGCATTATGTTGGTGTGAAAGATTAAGAAAAACCCAGACTGAAGGGGTCAATCTGCTATGTTACTTTTTGATTCCTTTTGATTAAAAATTTTTTGCCAAAACTTTGAACAACTTTATTCTCTAGTCATGTTTAAGATAAAACACTTTACTTTTCCTTGAAACAAAGAGCGGTGTTATATTCTATTGTGTATATATGCAAAAGTATATTTTCTTGTTAATCTAATGTGAAAAGATGTAAAAATATACATGTAAATAAATATTTTCATCCAATTTCACGCTGTTAGTTTTGTTATGCGTCATGAGAAACTGACAAAATGTTGTGGTGTCCCGTGATACAGATTTGAGTACGCACACATACATGCACACACCACACTAGAGGAAGCATATATACATTCCACTGCTGATGAGAAGAGTTTTTTTTTTTTTTAATTTCTTGCACTGAGAGCAGAATATCAACAGCTCAGCCACAGCAACCAGGCTCAGCTTTCTTGTAAGCTGCAGGTGACTTCCCTCCTAATTCACATAGCTACTTCCTTTCTGATACTTGCTATTTGGTAAAGTCATTAAAGTCTCGTGTTTTTTTTCCCCCCATAATGACAATACGACTTCTCTACAGTGGGACGACTAAATGTCATCTTTTAATACAGGAATAGGGTGTGTCATAGCTTATATTCAGAGAAGACAAAAAACAAACAAGACAGTTGCATAAATGTTGCTCAGTTGTTAGTCTCCACTGAACCTCTATCACAGAAAGTACTGTATATAAACTTTTCACTGTCCAAAATATGTCATCTGACTGAACATAATTTTGCTTTAACTCATATTAAGACACATGCAGTCACTGATCATTGGGTATGCATGGATAAGTTAAATGAAACTGAAATGTGTTATAAAACCAGGGTGTAATGCATAAGCATTTTGGTGTTGGGCATTAAGGCACTATATCTTCACAACAGCATACAGCTATTTGTATAGCTGTATGCTATACAAATAGCATACAGCTATTTGTAGCTGTATGCTACAAATAGCATACAGTGCAGTTTGGATAAACTCCAAAGTGCACTTGGAGTTTATCGGCTTAAACTCCAAGTGCAGTTTAAGCCGATAAAGTGTAAATGTAAGTCTACATGCAGAAAACAGCCTGTTCTCTGGTTAACAGAGTTGAATTAAACCAGACAATGGCACCACAGGACAAAAATCTAGTCCGGTTAGCTAGCTGACCCGAGATCATGTGACTTTCTGTACAATGTTTATGTTGCATGTTAGCAACTGTGATGCAAGTAGCACTCATGTGCCTGCACATATTTAAATTTTGGGCCCAGAGCTCCAGAAACTAACCTGCCCCTCACACAGTGTCAGTAGTGCGCAGTCATTTATCTGAGCACATGTAGGAAACATACGCCACAGCAGCTTTTTATCAACAGTGTGTAGAGACAGGAAACGGGGGAAGACACTGGGCAAATTAGCGACAAGCCGGGACTCGAACATGCACCGCCCGCACCGCAGCATATGAAGGTGGTCACCTGAGCCACCCAGGCTCCCCTTAAAATCTAATTTTAACTGAGGGCCTTAAGTAAATAAGCTGCTTTATGTAAAAGTCATTATTTTTATATTTATTATTTTTAGTGATAAATATTACTAAATGAATAGAGAACTAAATTTTGTAGTTTCTCCAGACTTACAGATCAGACTTACATTAGGTGCTGTTTCATTGCCAGATTTTTACTCTGTCACACTACTGAACAGGGTTTAGCTGCTTACAGCACTGTGCCGACTCAGTGATTTAAGTGACAGTGTTTTATTACAAAATTAATAAAACACAGTCAAATTGTTCAAATATGAAGAATTCCATTTTTGTTATTTCAGTGTGACTAAAAGTGGAGGTCACTGTGAAGAAGGGTTTTCAGTGGAAATACCACTACGTCTGATTGAAAAATAAAAGATGAGAACTGAGACTCTTGTTTTAATATGTGTCAGCATGTTTTATTTTGTGATATCGTTCTCGGCTGGCAGCAGAAAACACAAGCAGCTTTATAGTTCTTGTGGTACTTGCGCTGTGTAGCCATGACTTTCACACACCTCTAGTGCCATAAGTACAGTCATTTTTCAGCAGAGAAGCATTTAATAGATCAAGAACAGGAAAAAAGTGCTCGCATTGTTAACTAACGTGGGTCTAGGCTCATTTTGCAAACATACAGAGGACAAAACCCAGTTTTGGAAGTTTTGTGTTGTATTTCAGTTGCTTTAAAATGAGTCAAGTATTTTTCCAGTCTCTGTAACTTTGGACATAAGTTCATGTGGAGAATGCATAAATATTGCATGGATCACAAATAGCAGTGGAATAACTATAACTAATAGCAGGACCTATAACCGATAATGAACTAAGAATCAAAACCATAAGAAAACAGTGACATAACAACCAAGACTCCAAACAAAGAACAAAATTAGAAACAAAATGAAAACAGAACCTGAAAGGAAAAACACAAAACTCTGGGTATGAGGCCCAGGACCACAACACCCTGTATGCACTTTACACATAGAGAAACTTGTCACAGGGATTTCCCGTACACTGTATTTGGTATTTGAAAATTGATCTATACTGACAATATTCATTCTCTTTTCTGGACTTTTTTTTCTTTTTTTTTAAATGGGTGGAAGTGTGACAGAGGAAGTTTTTGTTTCTCAGTTTAGATGCTTCAAAACCACTGACCTGGTTCCTGTACATAATTTGCATATGGAGATCCCTTGTAGCCTACAGTTAGTCTTATGTAATGGTTCTTTACAGTATGTGTTGCTCTGGGTTTTCCTCGGTTTTGCTTCAGTCATGGTTTCTATAACATGTAGCATGTCATTTATTCACTGATTGGACAGACTTGCAAACCTGTGGGTGTAATTGCATAAATCTTGTGCTATGCAGCAAAATGCTTTGCAATACCAGAACTATAAAACCCATATAAAAGGGCAGGCGGATGCATAATCCATAAGACTTTAATCCAGGTGACTAGGGTTTGACTCCCCTGTGGGAATTTCTTCACTTAGTTTCATATTTTTTCTACTTTTATACATTGTTTAAGTGAGAATATTTCTTTCTTTCTGGGTTACCAGTGTGAAGAGTTCCAACCCCATCTACTGTATGATTGGTTGCTTGAAAAAGAAAGGCAATGAGAGATGACAAAATTGCTTACAAAATATCACAAACCAACGTAACCCGTGAGATGGTATCTTTCCCACGCATGTAGCTGAAAATGCATAATTATTAGGAGCCAGGACTCTTGGTGACATGAAATTTACAGACCAGTCCAAGAATAAGATTTTAAACACAAGTAGCACACGTAACAGCAAAAACATTAAATAAATAGGCTAATAAATAGATTTTTAAAAAGAAGTGACTAAAGGAAAGGTTTGTGTTATATACACAAACATGAAAAGAAGCATTAAAGAAAATCAGAAACAAGAATGCTCTTCACATCAGTGAAAGTAATAAATGTTTGCTAAGACCACTTGTGAATGCAAAAAGTTTGACAACTGATTATGTGTTACAATACTGTAGGAAATCAAGGCATTGTTGAGAAATAACATTCTAAACGTGGGTAAGTGCAATAAATGTTGGCGGCAGTGAAATTCACAAAATGTCCAAGAGTGCGTAACCGTCAAACCGTTTCTCTTCACTGCTCCCCACATAGTTTCACTTCTGGCAGACAACATATTAGTCAGTTGTAAATATACCCAGAGAAACAGGGTTAAAAAAGGCGTTTCATAGAATCCTCACAGTCTTTATAATCTCCCAAGACTCCTACTAACAGTTACGAGCTAGCAGCTGTGTAGTTTGACCTCGGTTTCCTTCCTGTGTAGCTGCTTGCTAATCACTCTGTTTTATCCCCAGGTTTTCCACCCCGTTCTTTTCGGTTTCTGGTACCGGAGGACTTTTACCTCGCACTAGCGCTGCTGTTTCATTAAGTGTGTTTGCGCTGCAACTGTGTCAGGAAAATGTTATAAAAAAGTGTCTCGCAGTGTATCAGTCATTTTTCAGCTCTACATCACAGAGAAGAGGGGCTACATTGTTCATGTTGAAGTCCTGCCCACATTTCACTAAGGGTGGAAAGGGCAAAAAGTTAAGGAGAGGAAAATCGCTCAGTGGTATGACATTTGATTCTAAGTCATCCATCGTGTCTCTGCCTGTTTGCTCCTCTCCTTTGTAAGAGTCTATTAAATCCATCTTGCTTCCAAGTAGTCCATTCTCAATAGACACAGCTCTATATTGTTTGATGACTTCAGTTTCATTATGGCCTTGCTGATGACACCATAAGCACTGACCAGCTCCTGAACAGATACACGACTGAGGCCCCGCTCTGTAGCCTGTGACCACTTCGGCCAAAACCAAGTCCGGATGTATCTGTTTAAATGTGTCCTCATCGTCGGAGACATGCATCTGCACATCTGAAGGACTCTGGCTGCGATAGTTACCTCCAGCAGCAGACTCTCTTAGAAGCCCACTGTCCTGTCCATCCAGGTGCATGCGAGGAACAATCTGGCAGCCCATACCAATCCCACTGTCTTCTCTTTTCCGAATGGAATCAGCCCTCTCATTATCAAGGGGGTAATCGGTTTGACTGCTAGTTGTGCTCTCAGGTCCTCCCATGCTCCCACAGCCACTGTCTTCTTGTCTCATTGGTGGATTTCTTTCATTGTTTGAGTTAGACTCCATACTGACCCCACTATCAGTGCTGGTCCTCCTCTCCTCTTCTTCACTGTCCTCTATTACTGCAACATGAGTGAGTAGGTCTTTCATAACACCTTTCATGTCTGTTTTGTTCACAGAGAGGAACCATCCTTTGTCTGTAACCACCTCCACAGTTCCATCTTCAACTTGGAGTGGAAGCCAATTCATGACAGGGGATTTCTAAGGTGAGTCAAAGAAAACAACAAAATTAGGTTTGACTTATGAACCATGTCTGTAATGTTATCATCTATTTTGAGATTTCTTCTTCTTTTGTTCTGTTTTTCAAACAGTTCCCTCTACAAGTGTATTGTAATTCTTCACAACTGTCTGTAGTTTACTGTATTTACCAGTGCTGAAGGTGTTTTCTCCGGAAATCTCAGGTAACACAGCAGGATCATTGCCATAATAGCAATGAATGCCAGCACACCCACAATTGATAGAGAGGATACAGCAATTAGGAACCATTCTGAAAAGAGCAAAAGTGAAAGAAGCTGGTTAGCTTCACTCGGCACCAAGATTGACAAAAAAACGTGAAACTTTATGAGGCCTTATGTGCTGAAATCAATCAAGATACACCTGTAACATGGTTTGACTCTAACTTTAATGGTGCAAATTGACAGATTTTTTAATATTGAAGTATTGGTAAAATGTTGGGCAGTTGGTTACCATTCCTGTTTTCAGCCCTTGGATAAAAATGTGTTTTATAGTAGACACAGACAATAATCACTTGAAATAATCTTCCATGATTTCTATTTTTTTTCCATTACCTTGCTCTGGTAACAGCAGACACTGTCTTTTGGACACATTACTGGCAGGAAGAGCTCCTCTGGCCTCTATCTTGATGCTGACGCAGTACTCTTTACCCCAGTGGAGAGAAGTGAAAGTAGTCTTTTGATCGTCTTCCATGTCATCATTCAAATATGCTGTGGTATTCTGTAGGATAGAAATAAATTTAGCTGTTGTTTTTTTCCCCTTTTAAGCGACCCATAAATAACATTAAGGGTCATACTTCCTCGTTACATGTGTCAGGTTTTAATTATAGGGTTGTTATAAAGGTATAAAAAACATTATGCCTTTAACTTAATAATAATCTACCTTATTATCTTGTCCTCTCTCCTCCAGGAAGATGGTTGAGATGAACCCATATTTAAAGATCTTTTTCAGAATGGGCTTTGGGTGAATCGAAACAGTTATAGTACTGGATGTAGCCCACAATGTGAAGGTGGGAGGTAGTAGTTTGCCTATCAACAGATAAAGGAAAGAAAATAAACTTATTATGTGTCCGAATTATTAATTATAGAATCAATGTTTTAATCTTAAACGAACACAACAAACTGACAATCAGTGCTTACCTTCATTCAGGAGAAATTTCTTGCGTGTCCAAGTAGACACATTTTGCCCTTCTTCCAGTTGAACTCTGACCTTGTAGGCAGCTTCATAGTCATGTATAAAACTGTTAAGGTTACAGTAGGTATTGGTGATGTTTGTGCAACTTGCCACCATGGCCCATTCATCAGTGTACCTGAGGACAGAAAATAGTCACCAAAATAAAAATGCGTACTTTAAGAAAAGGTTTAGTAACTCTTATTTGAAAAACAATTAGCATCACGTGCCTGAAAACAAACTACAAACCAAAACAAAGTTAATTTGGATCACAGAGAATAAAAAACAATAGAATCTGCTGGGAAATTTTAATTGAAAAATAATGGGTAGTTGGAGATCCAGGTGTTAAAAGTCTGTAAAGTTAACTGATAGGTGCCAGTTAAACTTACTTTCCCATTTCCACATTGTAGCGGACGTCTGAGGGGGCATCCACAGGAGTCTCCCAATGTACTATTACCTCCCCATCCAAAATATTCACCAATAGCTTGGTAGGCGCAGGAACGTCCTTTCCTGATATAGAAGAGAATTACAATTACAGTTTTTTCCCCCCAAAATATGAAACTTGTATAGGGTCCGCTGTATAAGGTAAATGAGTTATATAGTGAATTATAATGTAAAACCATGTTAACATACGCTGAAAAGGTTATCGGCAGATTTGTATTTTTTTTTTGTGTATGAAACTTGTGGTCAGGAAAAGAAGAAAAAAAGCTTGCTGACAAAATGAAACTGTGATTTATGGGATCTCCAGCTAAGTGACACACTGGGTTTTTTTGTAAAGGGAACCGAGTTTTCCACTCTAGCTGTGGCCCTCATTTACTAGAATAGAAATGATAAAAATACTATAAATGTTCCCCTAAAACCTTCAACAAGGAAACCATAGTACTGGTAAAAGTTTAAAAATACTGTCTGTATACTTTCCAAATACTTTTCAAAATGTGATTAGTAAAACTAAAAAATCAACTGTGTGTTTTCGTGTGACTTCACATGCTAAGTAAGCCTACAAGTAGAATGTAAGAAAAGTTGTTAATTACCTGACACAAAGTTGATGTAGATAACTAGAAAGACGAGAAGCAGCATTTTGGCTTTTATATCCATTACAGGTATCTGGAAACAAACCATCCGGTCAGAATCGGCTCAGTGGTCGTAATCCCTCATTCCAGTCATCAGTGATAGAAACATCCAGCCTCCACACCGAAGCTGTGTAACTTTACTGAACCACTAAACAAAGTGTTGATAAATATTAACCGGGAGGAAGCACCTGTTCCGTGCTGGTACTGTGCCGTCTGCTCATCTGTGAGACAGCGAGCTTGTTTTTCCAAAATGACCTTATTTACATAGCCCTCCCCATGTACTGTCACCTCGTCTCTTGCTCACAGATGATGAGTTTCCTGTTGAGACTACATCTGTGACGCTGCTGCTTGTGTCTTCTCTCGCTTGGTCTCGTCTTTCTCAAAAAGTTAGACCTTTTCTTCCTCTTTTTCTTTTTCTTTTCCCCTTTCCATGCTCTCAGCAGTTTCGCAGTGTAACAGTGAACTGCTGCCGAGGAGTATCAGAAAAACAAAAAACAAAAAAAACTCTGTTGGACTGTACACAAACCAGAAATGAGAAAGGGAAGCTTTCAAGAATTCCCCTTTTGGCTTTTTTTAAATGTAGGCAGTAGTTATTATCAAGGAAGCACTCTGATGTTTATCAGTATACTTTTTTGTTTATGTAATTTCTCATTTTCCACTGACAAATATACAATTTGCACTTACGAAAGTCTTAGTAATGGTGCCCTCTTTTTGTTGAGGTTTTCCTGTATCACTTCAGTTCAACACGACCTCCGTTGTGGTTCGATGCATTGCAGATGTTTTTCTTTTTCCTTTCTTTGCAGTTAACCATGGCAGAAGATGGTAGAGATGACTAAAAATACATATTAATTATAGACACAATTTGCATGAAAGTGACATAAAATCAGCGCTTAGTACTTAATGATATGCATAGATCATGAGCTTGTATGAATATCTGGCAAATACAGTAGTTCCATCATCCATTATGTTATATTACTATGTTACCAGCATGCAAGTTATAATATGTAATTTTTTTTTTATCTTGTGTCTTGAAATTTCTTGAATTGTTGTTAAAAACTCGTTAACCAATGTGAAGGATACAAGGTAACCATGACCTTTAAATAGCACATAAACTACGTAAAATATGTATCTTTATCTATGGCCCCAACAAACCACAGTGACTATCAAACCATATCTCTACACCTCATCTTACATAGAAATCCAGCAATTCAGTTCATTAGTCATATTCTGCAGATTAAAAATGGGTAGATATCATCGATATAGTTAGAAAATTACTCATAAAAATACCCTTTTTGTTAACCAGTTGTTCTCACATAATTCTCAAATGTACTTTTTCATTATGTCTGTCATTGTTTCTGCTGCATATCAAGTATCACATACAAATGAATTTTCTTCCTCTGTCTGCCGAATCCTTCACACGTAAAAGCTAGATATTGATTTACTGTATAACACAAGTTCCTTAAAACAAATAGGACATTAATGCTGAACCTGCAAAGCCATCAAGCTTGCCTCCTCTTTTTTTTTTTTTTTACAAGTTCATCAGCATTTACCCAGTTTTTCTGACAAGAGAAAGAGACTGGTACTCATGGAAGTACCAGACTCTTTCTCTTGTACTGCGATTGCATGTAGCCTGTCCACTGAAACTGTATCAACAAGAGGATAGGCTAGATCATTCACAATGAATTACAGTGAATTACACTGAAGAGAAATAACTGGGATATTGATTTATTTAAGAGGAACAGTTTATCTGCCTATACTGTAGTGAGAAGTGCTTTCCATTTCTGAGAAGTAGTTTTCTCTTAATTGAAGTCAGATATGACCGTTTGGTTTCTCACCTCCTCTTCTTACATGATTTTTTAAAGTTTTGGTTCCTGGTAGAAGCAAACAGGGTCTCCTGCATCTCTGATTGTTAATGTCACCTTTTGGTTTTGTTTTGCAGATGGATGGAGAGCTGCTGAGTAAATCTGAGCTGTGGGGGAAGGGGGGTCTTCTTTTCAAAGGTCACAGATCATGTGCTCTTGTTCCACAGAGGGACTTTCTTTCAAGTCTCTTTTAAAGTTTTGAGTGCCCTTTGGCTTTCATGCACAATACTATGTACATAACACCACCCTCTAGTGGTATTAAAGGTGCAGCATAACACTGAACATACTCTCTCATGTGTATCACAAACTCGGGTATCATTAAGTAATACAGAGTTAAGACAGAGTGGAAATGTCGGGGGAGAAAATGAGAGGATGACGTACCACAACTAGATTACAATCTATGACAGTGGTATCAGTATGTGAATTTCCTACATTCTTGTTTATAGTTTACACGATACATAGTGCACAACAGTTCAACAGAGGGAAACAACATTGAGGTGAAAGAGCATACACTGAGTTAAATTACAGATGGGTGACAAATTAAAGTGAAAACCATCATAAAGTTGGTTAATACAGGATGATTCATACCTGTATTAGTATGGTGTTAGACCACTATGTGCTGCCAGAACAGCTTCAGTGTGCCTTGGTATTGACTCTATGAGTCTCTGGAACTCTGTTGGAGGACAAAAGCAGTTTACTTATAAAAGTTATACTTCCATTTGGAGGGTGATGTGTGCCATGCTGATTCAAAATCTCTCATAGGTTTCCACTTGGGTTAAGATGTGGTGACTGCGAAGGCACCATATATGACTTTTTTTTTTTAATTTTTTATACTTGTCTGGCCATTCTTTATGTCTGGAAGGGGGGCACTGTTATTCTTGAAGAAGCTATTGTGACTGGCATAGAAGTTTCATCTTAGCTCAAAGGTGATCATCTTTAAAAATAAGAAACTTGCACAGGGTACAATTGATTTGAACCTGCCCTTACAAAAGATCCAGAACATGCCAGCGACAAGGCACACAGAGCAACAGGAGCGATGTTAAGGGGGAAAGAACAACTGAAGAAACATGTGGTTGCAAGAGGAAGTATAGATCATACGGAAAAGGGAATAGCTCCTCTCAGGGCCGGGGTGCAGGGTCTGGGGCCCTGGTGCCCGGGGTCGCCCGGTTCCCGGTTGGGCCCCTTCCTGCGCTGGAGGGGTCTGTGCCCCCTTGGGCGCACCGCCGTGTGGGGTGGGTTGGTCCGCGTTGAGATGTGTGTATGTGTGTGGGTGTGACATTGGTTGTAGTTGTGTGTGTGTATTTATGCGATATTTATTGTCTTTTGTATGCGTGTGGGGGTGTGTGTTTGTGTCGTGTTTGCGCTGTGGGCAGTGGGTGCTGACCTTGAGCACGGTGGTGCCCTGGGGGTGTGGACACTGCCTTCCCTGCACTGCGGGTGGATGTAAGGATGTCTAGTGAGCCAGTAGCTTGCTGGCTCTCTTCCTCCGGGGGGTAGTCCTCTACCTCTCGGTCATATTTATCCTGGCCCTTCGCCTCCTCCCACTCAGTTAAACATCACATTACACACACGTAGGGTTTTGGGGGAGGGGGGCTCGTGCCTCAGTGAGTAGGGCCACTTCCTCGGCTCTGCTCGCTGTGCTGCGTGATGTCCCACTCCTCCTTTTTAATTACATCATACAGTTCTCAACACATCATAGCACACATAGGGCCTTGTGAGGCAGGTGTGTCACACAGTGGTTAGTGGGTGGCGCTGCTGAGGCGGCCCCACTTGTCTGTTCAATGCTGCCTGCTCCTCAATTTTACTTACATTTTAGACATTGAGGGCCTTGGGGGGGGGGGGGGGCACGGTGGATGTGGATCGTCACTGCCATCCCTGGGGTGTGGGTGCCCGTGGTTCCCTTGGTTCATGTCCGGATGTCTTGGCGTGGTTTTTGACCCGCTCCCTTGGCGGCTCCTAGTGGGCTGTTGATGGCCCGGGTCCCCTGGGTCCTTCCCTATTTGCCTCTGAATCGCGGGGGGCGTGGTTGCAGTCTCTTGCCCTCATTATTGAGTACATTCCATGGCAGAGGCACATACACACATTACTGCAAACAGCAAGATTGTGTGTATGTGTGTGTATATGTATATGCATATGTATAAATATTTTTTCCTTTCTTCCCTTTGTTTTTCTTTTCTTTCCCCCCTTTTTCTCTCTCTCTCTCTCTTTACCCCTTCCTTATTGCCTGTCAAGCCTGGCATAAATAACTAAATAAAAATACAAACATTAAAAAGAATAGCCTATAGAAAACTTATAGAGCTGTTCTTGTAAAAGCAAATATGTTTGGTGCATCAGTGCATTCGGATCCTCATTCCGATTGCAAAAACTGCCAGAAATGACAGGCTTAAAAAAAAAAAAAAGGAATGCAAATTTAAGCAGAGGCCAGGTGCCAAGTTTCCAGAAGCAACATCCATGCAGAAAGGGCCTAACATTCTTACACATCCAAAATTACTTTACATTAAACTTCACTTAAGCTCTTTTAGGCTTTATCATAGATGACATAGATGTTACTTCAGGACCCTGACAGCTCAGTGGTCATTTGAGCTTCACACTGTGAAAAAAGCTTGCATAGTACCTGGCTGCCACGAAACTGGTTTGACAGGTAGGATATTGGTGCAGTGGGCACACCCGTCTCTGTGAAGAGAAGAAGGGAGGGATGGGAGGTATTAAGATGGGAGGGGGAATGTAGGCCTACCTTTTATTGCTTGGTTTAAGTTGAGTGGAAAGCGAGAAAGGAAAGAGAAGAATAAACGTGTTTAATGTGTCACCACCATGCTCCAGACTGAGTAAACCTGCACAGAGAAGCTCCACCCACCTGCTCTCAAGTCCACTCTCCACACTTGAATGCAATGGCCGAGCATGAACCGGTAGGTTCTTTCTTCTTGCTGGTGTGTCTCTGACTTCAGGCTACCTTCAATCAATAGTCAAACTTCCCACTTAATTGCTGCCCACCTGAATGATGTTTGTGTTTTCTGCTTACATTTTGCATTATTTTGAATTTAGAGTATTGTGTTGCTTGACAGTATGTGTATCCCCGCAGAAGACTGAAGTTTGCCGTTCAGTGTAGAGATTAGAAGGTTTTAATTGTTTCACTTTACCTCTTGGGCAACAGTTGTTATACAGGGTTCTGTCTTAGTTTATATAAGGCTTTCATTCTTTTTTTTGTGTGGAATTCAGCTCCAGTCAAACACATTATCCGGGGTTATATAAATAAACCTGATGTAATGATGGAGGAAAAAACATAATTAACTCTTTTATATTGTTCAATAACTAGCTGGTGTAATTGTACGTTTGTGTAGTAGTTGTAGTTGTACGTTCTGGCTATTGTTTTTGAATCTAGAATGATTAATTTTGTCCATACGGGCCAGGCAACTAAATAAAAAGGGATACTTTTACTTTACCATTTTATATCGAATGATTTTGTAACTTTATACCACACGGTTTTTGTTTCTGTGATGCTGGCCTTTGTGTTGGCCTAATCGTCTAATTTTCTGTGAAATGGGATCATGTGTGCCATTCTGGGAAATATGTCTATACCGCCACCTATTTCTGCGTAGCCATCTGGTTGCAAAAAAAGTGAGATTTATGCTGCCTACCGGCATGTTTTTGAAACCTGATTTTATGCTATACAACTTAGTTGGCAAGTAACACATTTCTCAGTGCCACCTTGACAGGTTACCTACTTTTTTTTTTTTTTTTAACTTTTATTGAACTTACGGAAAATAGGTCAAATAGTTTGTAAATGTGGAGAATTATATGCTCTTCTCTCCAGTGTCTTGTAAGAAGCTCTGACAACATCTTTTTAAAGAAAATGTTTTTTAGGTAAAAAATAAATAAATAAATCGTACCCTTTCTAGTTCTCTTTCAAGCTATAAGAATATCAGAAAACAGAATGACTTATCACAAACTTTTTTTTTTCACATTTTTGGCTTTCCATAGAAGCTTAGGTGACAATGGAAACAGGTGATCAGGCCATGTGTTCAAACAGGCATAACCACATGGTATACTACATTTGTAAACATTGCTATCACAAGCTGCATTCCTGCATGCCAGTACTAAAACTAGGAGTGAGTTCAGTAGAGTACATACCTTGCCTGCCCCAATTTTCTATGTGCCAATACTATGCTGCAATAGACCACCCAACGTTGTCAAACACCATCATAAATTACTAGATCACAAAGACTAGAACTGTATTTTATTGGCTTTTAAAAACTGTAAAATATGATTTTTTTTTTAAATGAGAGCCCCAAAAACAGATAATGGCATATATTGTCTGGATATATTTATTTCACTTTATGTACCCTAATAGCATCCTCCAAAAAAACCCAAAAATAAAACTAAATTTAAAAAAAAGGAAAGGTACCAGTTGCCAGGATATGAATTGTATATGTCTATGTGATTTTTGTGTAGGGTTTATAGTTCACTTTGCATTACTGTGAGCATTTTTATTTAAAATATCAAAACACAACGTACTTGTTTATAACTTAGTACCGAATTGCACTGTGATAGATGAAAAATTAGATATGAATTTCCAAATTTTACCAGTGGCTGTGAAACTTTGAAAATGACATCATACTGTATGTTCTTGGGCCCCTAAGGAACTGTTTCTTGTACCACCCCCAAAAACTCCAGAAACTTTCATCAAATTCCATTGAAAGATTTCTGAGTTATCCTGCTAAAAGACAGACAGACAGACAGGCAGGCAGGCAGGCAGTGCTTAGTAGCTGTACAACAATACTTTCGCTTAGTGCAGCTGAAAAAAAACCAGTTTGCAAATTTGAGGAAATATGATCATACACTATCTTGCCAAGAGTTAGCTGAGAGAAAAGCTTCCTCTTTTATGTTTGCAAGTTGTTTTAATGTGTTTATTTAAACACACACACACACACACACACACACACACACACACACACACACACACACACACACACACACACACAC
>JAVDPK010001118.1:136412-150853 GCA_034780415.1 Cichlasoma orientale
CGCACGCACGCACGCACGCACGCACGCACGCACACACACACACACACACACACAGGAAGATGATGTCAGAGATGTGTCAAAGCATGCGTCTGTCAATTTAGCTCAACATAAAATGAGGTCAGTGCGCTCAAATATGTTTGAGGGACTTGCATTTGGGCTTTTACTACACATCCCTCTCTCTTTGCAAGAACCAACAGTAGGCACCCATCATGCTCGCATAAAATTTTCCCTGATATTTGCCCATCACTTGATGAAATCTTCCCCCATTCTCTTTGCTGAAAAGGTTGAAATGTAAAAAAGTTAATCTTCAGTAACAGTCTGGCATTCATTAGACGGCATGCTTTCAGCATGTTATTAACAAGCTCAGCAATAATTCCCTACTCTGCGACTGCCAAGAAAACTCTGGACAACCTGCACGAATGCTTCCCTCGCTGGTGATTCAGTTGGCTTCACTTTCATTTTGAACTCATTGTCAAGCAAGTTCACAGTTTTCAGGACCAAGAAAAACACCTGCCATAATTTTGGTTTCGCTTTTTTGGAAGCCGAACTTATGTCTTAAATGCTGAAATGCATCGCCATTTCTGTCCAGTCATCCTAGTTGTCCAATACTTGGAACATCATAACAAAAAAATGGGATATGTTAGACAAAAGCAGTTTTCAGATTTGGAGTGAGCAAGTGAAATTTGTTAAAGTACAGGTGACAAATTCCCAAAAGTAAAATGCTTGTGAACCAGCGTTATTAGTCTTTTTGCCGTGTTACACTGCTTAACAAACTGATTAGACCGCCTGTCATAAAAACAGGAAGATACAAATATTGTAGAAATCTGTCACAAACGTGTTTAAAACTAAAAATGATGTTATTTATTAGGCAAATGGCAAACTGAATTCACATTTTTATAACCAAATTTGAGCTGGCATTGTGGACTCAAACTGAAACATAAAAAAATAATTTTGGTAAATACCAGTACTGTTAATTTAGGGCAGCTGTAGCATAAACCTTACATTGGGTGGTGGTCTAAGAAATTTGTTATGCACTGTATATCGTATGACTTTAAATCATTTTTAAACTTATAACTGGTTAAACTAGATGAAAAATGACTCTAGCTACACATCTGGTGCGGACACATATGAGAATGACTCCAATCTTCTTTAACTTGCTTGTATAAATAAACCGATTTTTTTTCTTTTTTTAAAGAGCGAACATCAAAAAATCACTGAGCTATGTATTTCAAAATTTCATCTGTGGTTGTGACCTTAAGTAAAGGAAAAAGAAAAAAAGGGGGAAAAAACATCAACATGCCTTTCTTAAATGTACAAATGGGTGTTCTCCAACCAACAGATTCAGATTCATTCAAGGGGAGCGAGACAAAGTTAAAATATGAAGGGGGAGTGAACAAAGAGAAAGAGTTTGCTCATGCTAACTCTGTTGACTTTCATTCAACCTGGGCACCATTACGTTGTTAATAATTGATAAAAACAGGTGTGGCCTATGGACTAACTTTGTTACAGATACCTCATGGAAGAGATTTAACCCTTGTGGGTAAAAGTACCTGCGCCATTCCCTCTAAAGAACAACAACAAACAAACTTGATCTTAGTTCCCTTCTTTCTCCCTATCATTTTGCACCAGCTTGTCCCAAACATCCAAATACGGATTAAGAACGTCGTCTGAAATCCTTGATACTGTATGGCTACTGGCAATGAAGAGATCAAAGAAAAATGAGAAACATTACTCCTGAACCTGATCTTTTAGACACTGTTGCCAGGATACATCATTTTTTTCTTTACGCCTGTAAAGTTGCTGGTGTGGATTTGATAATAGTGTTTGGATTACATGAAGGACAATGGTCCTAGTCTTGACAACCAGAAACATGTGAGCGATTTACCCTCTAGCTAATGTGTATCTAATTGTAGATATTATACCTATTGTATATACCGCAGTATTGTGTGCCCAAGTACAGATATAATATTGACATAATATTGAATAAAGACCTTACATGTGTGTTATTCCAGTGAGGGATTTTATCTATTAAATCTTACGGGTTATTAGCGTTGCCCTCATTGTTTTTGTCTTTTTCTCTTAGAACACCCCGCCTCCTTCCTACTCCTCTGTTGCTCTGCACACGCAGCCACCCCTCAATCCTTATGAAAAGGTGGAGTATGGCTTGGGTCCAGGTGTGACACCCCTCAGCCAGCCACATTACATCCCCCGGTATCCACCAGCCGTGGTTGCTCCCCAAATCTCGCAGCGTAACATAAGTGAGTTATAACTGCACCTCCCATATTTTTCTGAGAATAAAATGTATGTAATGTAGATGTACAAGCAAAACAAAGTTTGAGTCAGAGCCTCTCTGAGAACCATTAACATGCATGTGACTACATGCTTTTGTCTGTGTCTAGGTCCAAAGATGAAAAAGGGATGCTGTGAGAATGGCAACATTTGGATTGGCGTGTTACTGGCAGTTTTCCTGACCTTTATAGTGCTGGGATTAGCCATTTGGTTTGGAGGTATACTTTGATCACTGGACATTGTCATCAATACTTATTTACTGACTTAAGTTATTTTCGACTGTTGTATAGCTGCATGCAAAGTTCAGTTAGTTACAGTGATTTTTGTGCCCTTGTGGTGCTAATGAGAGTTTATGTGTTTGCATTTGTTTATGCTCATTTTGTGTAACTGTTGGTATTTAAAAACAGTTGCAAGCTTAAACTAAATTACTGAATGTCATAACCAGTATATGATGTATTACGTGACATTAATAAGCTACCCAAAAAGATAATTAGATATGGTAGTTTTTTTTTTCCATTTCCACAGAGATTTGTTGTCACTGACAAAATGTTTTCTCTGTGTGGACTGCTGCATGCAGTGTTCACAGTAAAAATCTTTTACGTTAACTGAATTATCTTGGAATTTAGATATTTTTTTAAATTAGTGTAACAGGCACACTGTATCTCTACTTACTTTACAAACATTACTACCTACTCACCAACCACAGTTACGTATGGCACCGGGAGTGCAACATCAGGGATCCACGGTGATGACAGTGACGACAATGACGATCAGAAAATTGGAAGTGCAGGTTTGCCCAAGGACACCTGCCCCACCAATACTGTTCAGTGTGATGGAAAAGAGGACTGCCAACATGGCACTGACGAAGCATACTGTGGTGAGTAAGCACACACAAAGACCATACCATGATTGGATTAATTAAAGGGGAGATGGTGAAGCCGGATGGACAAGACACTTGCTAGCCAAAAGGATACCTTATGGACATGACTCTAGAGATCTCATGTCGTATATGTATCAGTATATGTCAGTATTATCAAGAGATCCAACTTAAATCTGCGCTATGTATAATTGTATTAGTTTTAGTTATATTATACTTGTTATGCAATACTTAAATACAAGGGAATTATAGTAGAAGAATAAATAAGAACAGTCTTGGCAAGTTTTTTTTATCTGTTATTTGATTTTTGCTTTTGAGGTTAATGCTTGTAAATATGACAGCAGCAGCATATAAGCTGAAGACTCAAATTGTAATCACCTAAAGAGATGCTATTTAGGATGTATTCTTTTTGTTATCCCTCCATTACTTCTCAGTGAGGTTTGGTGAGGAAAACCGTCTGCAGGTCAAGACATCTAAAAATGGCCGCTTCCTACCAGTGTGTTACGAAGGCTGGGATGACAGAGAAGCCACCCAGATCTGCAAGCGGCTAGGATTCAGAAAGTAGGGAATCACCACTTTAACCCACCTAATTTTATCAAAGCTTATGTAAAATATGCTGAACATCATGCATAAAAAAGGTCAATGACTGCTGGGTGCTGGTATAGGCCACTGGGTTGAACAAACTATTGCAGAGGCCTGCGTTCAAATACACCCTGAGGCCGTTTCCTGGATGTCTTCTTTCCACTGTCCTGTCTGAATAAAGGTTAAAAAGACAGCTGAGAATCATTTTGGATCAGTGGTCATTATCATAATATGCACTGCTCAAAAAATTTAAAGGAACACTTTGAAAACACATCAGATCTCAATGGGGAAAAAAATATGGATATCTATAATGATGTGGACTGAGTAGTGTTAGGAATGAAAGAATACCGCATTGTTTGATGGAAATGAAAAGTATCAACCTACAGAGGGTAGAATTCAAAGACACAAAATCAAAGTGAAAAAATTATGTGGCAGGCTACTCTATTTTACCAAAATTTCATTGCATCAACTTAAAATGGTACTCAGTAGGTTGTATGGCCCCAACATGCTTTTATGCATGCCTGACAACACTGAGGCATGCTCCGAATGAGACAATGGAGAGTGTCCTGAGGAATCTCCTCCCAGATCTGGACTAGGGCACCACTGACCTCCTAGACAGTCTGAGCTGCAACTTGGACCATAATGGCAGGATACTGTTACCTAGCCTGTAGAGATCTGCCTCCCCAGACCCACCACCAAACCAGTAATGCTGAATAATAATGCCTTTGACTTATATAGTTTACAGTTTCGTGGACTATTCAATCACACTTGGTGGTAGTAAGCAACAAATGTAGCCACAGCTGCCCTGGGGCAGTCTGACGGAAGTGTGGCTTCCAATTCGCCGCTCCGACCACCACCCAACACACATCCACACTTAGGCAATGTGGGTTAAGTGTCTTGCCCAGGGACACAATGACAGCATGCACACAGATGGGGACTTGAACCAGCGACCCTCCGGTTGCGAGGTGAGCACCTACCCACTGCGCCACTGCACAGTGATGTTATGATGTTATGATGTTACAGGCAGCATAACACACCACAGCTTCTCCAGACCCTTTCACATATGTCACATGTACGCAGGGTGAACCTGCTTTCATCTGTGAAAAGCACAGGTCACCAGTGGTGGACCTGCCAATTCTGGTATTCTATGGCAAATGCCAACTGGACAGCTCTCTTAGAGTAAATTCCCGTCTCCTGGAATCTCTTCCGTGCTCTTGAGACTGTGCTGGGAGACACAGGAAACCTTCCGGCAATGGCATGTAATGATGTAGCAGGGTTCAGCTACTGCCTCATGCTGCCAGTAGTGACACTGACCCTAGCCAAATGCAAAACTAGTGAAAAAACTGCGAGAAAAGATGAGGAGGGAAAAATGTCAGTGGCCTCCACCTGTAAAATCATTCCTGTTTTGGGTGTTGCCTTGTTGTTGCCCCTCTAACACACCTATTGTTAATTTCATTAACATCTAAGCAGCTGAAACTGATCAACAACCCCCTCTGCTACTTAACTCGCCATGTCAATATCCCAGAAATTTTTAACTGATCTGATGCTATACTCTGATTAAAATGTGTTACATTTTTCAGTAGTAATCATTCAGACCTAGCACTGGCTTCATGAAAGAGTGATTTAGCTTGTAATTTGGAAAAGTCGATTTCAACAACATCCCGTAAGCATGTGGGCTTCAAACGCCAACCTGTAATTACCCACAGAGGTCCATCTAACATCACTTCACCTGCTGCTGTGTGGTTTGGGTTGGATTGATTCTCCACAGGTATGGCTATCACTGGGGTGTCTTAGTATGACAGAACCACAATGAGTTTACAGATTCACTCGGACATTGATTGCAGAAAACGGTCTCCGTAGGCGCCTGTTTATCTAATCAGTTTTCTTTCTGTCCCCAGTGCCTATATGAGTGGTACAATTCAATCAGATTCCATGGGTTTAAAACTGAACAACAGCACAACATTTTCTCCTATCCAGGCTCATGTAAATGTCAGGTAGGTAACACATCGTATGAAATTTATTGGCTAACATTAACACTGGTTGTAATACCCATTTTAACATGTTTCTCTTATTGCGGCAACATGCAGTCTTTCCTGTCCAAACCAGCAGACTGTCTCCCTGCAGTGTTTGGGTAAGAAGCCTCCATCTGTTCCTACAGTCGTGTGCCACGCACTTTCTCTTTCTCTCTCTCCATGTCTGTCTTTATGTTACACAGTACCTAAGATTAAAAATGCAACCATTTGCCAGCAAAACACCAAACAGCATTTGAATCATTCTGAATCATGTTCTATTTTTTATTTATTTATTTTTTTGGTGGTAGTGGTGGTGGTGTTGGGGGATCAGTACACAGAAAATACAATGTTTCAAGTATTTTTATGTTTTAATAATTATATAATTAGAATTATATATCATATTTATCTAATAGATCCCAATTTGCTCATGTAAACGGGGAGACTTCTTCACATACTATACAGGCCATAGACCTGATTTTGACTTCTGCGCTGGGTCTTTGTAGAGCTTACGATGTAACCTACATAAGTGGCCCGTGTTGTTGCCGGCATTTATGCTTGTGCGAGATGCACTGTGTGTGTTAATTATGTCAAGGTGTTCTACATGCCATCTGACAGAAACAAATAAAATACTGGGATTTTGTTCCCTCCTGGGTCCTTCGCTTTTTGTCAGGGGCAAACACACTTGTCCCTCTAGTTTTTCCACTTCTTTGTACATTTTGTCACATCCATTCTGATCGTTTCAGCAGTGTCACTCCAGGAGTTTGCTGAGATTTGTGAGTCCTTATATTGTTGCTATGATTATTATTCCTTATATTGAGATAACAATTGTTATTCTCTCACTGATAAATTCAAAAACTGTGGTGAAAAAGTAGCCAGAAATGCATGGGAGGAATCGACGGTGCTGAACATGGCAGTCACAATTCTTGCAAGCTGCATTGACCCCAAGTGAGAGGTTACGTTGTAGGTTAAGGTGTACAGTAGGGTTCAGAGGTGTTTCTGGATATGTATGTGAGTCTAAATCAAATTTTAAATCAGGCATAAGGTGAATTATGGAGTTCCACAGGGTTCCGTTCTAGGACCAATCCTACTTTCATTATACATGCTTCACTTAGGCAGTATTATCAGAAGGCATAGCATATATTTTCATTGCTATGCATATTATACCTGACACACTCCAATGAGTTAAACTGCAGGAATGTCTTAAAGACATAAAGGGCTGGATGACCTCTAATTTCCTGCTTCTAAAGTCAGATAAAACCCAGGTTATTGTACTCGGCCCTACAGATCTTGGTGCCTAACCAGATACTTACTCTGGGTGGTATTACCTTGGCCTCCAATAACACTGTGAGCAATCTTGGAGGTATATTTGACCAGGATATGAAACATAATGACTCCTGATGACTCTGTTGTCTATGCAGTGGCATAATGAAGACTAGTATATGATCAGCACTGTACACATTGGACAGTCCTACAATACTTTGCACTATGTGAGTTTGCAGACTGACAAATGCAGAATTATGTATGTTATAAAAAAATTATGTTCAGTGTGAAGATCAAATGGAACTCCTCACATGTATAAAAACATGAAAATAGTATTTAGTTTTGTTAGCTTTAAATTCAAAATGGATTCAAATTGCTGATTTGGAAAATAGTTTTGTCAAGAAATAATTCAATAACATTATTTTGTCATTGCCTTTTCAGTGGCAAACTCAATATAAATAAAAATCAGTCACACTATATAAATGGTCTTTTACTTTTTATAGCACTGCGTCGGCAATATTGCTATATCTAGAATTCATTTATTTATTTTTGGCTGGTACAGTTGTATCCTACATATTTCAACGCTGTAACGCTAAGCTGACAACAGTTTTGTTTTGTTTTGTTTCTTTTGTATGGTACCTTGTCTCTCGTGTCCAGACTGTGGTAAGCAGCAGTCCACATCCCGGATCATTGGAGGCACCATAGCTAAGATAGGTCTGTGGCCTTGGCAGGTGTCACTCCAGTTCAGAGGATCCCATGTCTGTGGAGGAGTCCTGATCGCTCCTGATTTTGTGCTGTCTGCTGCCCACTGTTTCCCAAGGTGACTGACAAATAAAACGTGCCCTTGTAATTTTTTCCCCACACACTCCTCTAAACACACACAGTCTACCTCAGTAAACTCTTTTATTCTTAGAGTCTGTACAGTTTAATTGTGGATATTATAAGTTCCAGTTGCAGTCCACAATGCTAAATTTTTTTAAACACCCATTGTTTTTGTACTGAAATCAATATGACTCTGTATTTATCTCATCTCATTCTTCTTTTATGTATGTATGTATGCATTTATTATATTTTATTTACTATATTTTAGCTATTTATATTTATATTCTAACCGCTAATATTGCACTGCTGCTGACTGAAGGGAGTTACCACCCAAGTTTTCTTCTATTCTTGTACAAAGGTCAACAAAGCTTCTTCTTCTTGTTTTCCACTGAAGAGTGTATTTCTGTGTTTCAGTGACGTCCCTTTGGCTCTCTCTCCTACCAGCTGGAAAGTGTATGGTGGAATGGTGTCCCTGAACAGCCTGCCTGAGCCCTACCTTGTTGAGAACATAATACTCGATGATAACTATGATAAAACAACGAATGACCAAGATGTTGCTCTTCTCAAACTTAAATCTCCAGTCACTTTCAATGGTCAATAGCTTTTTTACATTATGTGTGTAGTCATCCAAACGCCATAACCGTGTTCAGAATTTAATCGTCACATAAAAAAATGTGTAGGCATCATGTTGGAAAGAGAAATCAGGGAAGGGTTTGATTGCTTTCTTTATGGAAATATTCAACACAGAAAACCTTGCCTTATGGTGCCTGTGTTTAGTAGCACTGTATAGAATGCTATGTACATATAGTATACAGTATGTACACTAACAAAAATATGGAGGACAGCAACAGCCATGGAAATATTTCCCTTGCTGTTGAGTCTGAGCTTTTGAAGCCTGTGGGTTCATAGTCAAACTGTTAATCTGATTTATACAGTCCATCTATAGTACTATCCTTTTGAGCACACATGGCTGCTTATGTGTTTGCGGATTTTTACATACATATTTTTGTGTTAAACAGATAAAGTTCAGCCTGCCTGTCTGCCAGCATTTGACCAGAATTTTGCTCATGGAACCCAGTGCTGGACCTCAGGTTTTGGCACCACTCAGGCAGGCTCAGGTAACCTGAAATGTGAAGCTGCCAAGCATACTAGAGAGCTAGCAAATGACAAAGTTTAAGATATACATGTAGGTAATATATTTTACTGGATCCAGATGATTAAAAACAATCATACAATAACATATAGCAGCTGCCAAATTACAGATCTGGTAAAGAATAAGGAAGGATCAGACTAGACAAACCATCCAGAGAGTTATAAAAGAGTCTGTTTTTTTATATAATCATCAAATGAAAAAGGCACTTGAAAAAGTGAATATTAATGACTGATGGGCAAGTACAGAATGACAGCTCTCAAGCAGTAAACAACAAGACTTTATTAATCAAAAACTGAACTCAGAATAAAGTGTAATATACATTCAGCCACTATTTTGAGATACTTTGTTGCCTTGTAAAGGAAACAGTGATCATTGAGTTGTTTTTTTCCCCTCTTTTGTGAAAAAGGTGCTGTCTCCAAAGATCTGATGGGAGTGGCTGTGGACATCATTGATACACGGGTGTGTAACAGTCATGATGTTTATGAAGGCCTAGTGACCGACAATATGATATGCGCTGGAAAACTCGAAGGAGGAAAAGACTCCTGTCAGGTGAGCAGTCAATATAAAGGGACAGTTTTATAGTCATCAGATGAGCCTACTTCTGGTTTGAACATCTAGCAAACTTTACCAGTACTTCACCAAGTATAAACTATATTTTCTTAGGGCGACAGCGGTGGACCTCTGGTGTGTTCAGGAAAGAGCAGTTTTTACCTGGTGGGCATCACCAGCTGGGGAGGTGGCTGTGGTAGTATTAACAAGCCTGGCGTTTACACCAAAGTCAGTCGTGTTCTGCCCTGGATCTACGCAAGCATGCATGTAAGAGTGCAAGGAGAAAGAATAACTAAAGACTAGAATGGGTGGGTTTTCTCTATGTTAACTGCTCCTGTGCTTTTTGCAGAGAGCAATGGCGTGACGTCACTTTGCCTCCTTCTGGTGTTCTCCTCCCAGTGAAGTGTGCACAATGAAGTTGTCTTAAAATTTGCCTTGGATGCTGGCTTGAGAGAGTAGCAGCATGACAAAAATAATGACCACATAAATTCTTTAATGTCTCAGGTCACATGGATTTGACGTGTTTTACAGTACCCACATTTATACAAGTTAATCAGTGCACTGACTTCAGTCTAGCAGTCTTGATTTTATTCCTTTGTCGTTCACAGTGTACCAAAGCCTACCTTTACTTAAACTGAGCTTTAAAAGCAGATGGCCCTTTTTTTTAAAAAAAATATGTAGTCTGTTTCAATGAAACATGGTCAGTACTCTACTTTAATCTCCTCAATTGGTTTATGAATGATGCTTTTTATATATGATTAATTTTTATGAAGGTACCCCCCCCACACACACACACACACAATGTTAACTATTGTGTACTGTATTAAAATTGAGACGCTCTATGAATTCTTTCTGTGAAGTACATCCTTGAGCCAGTCACTAAGCAGTGCGCCTAAAACACACAGTGATTTTTCCCGAAATTGTTCTTGCACTATACTGTATACCATTTTGTGTGTTCTTTGTTATGTTTATGTAAAAATTTTTGAGTGGGATCATGCAAGCAATACACACTGAACATATACAAGATAAAGAAGGAAACCTCTCTTATCGTGGAGTTGATTTGTGGGCAGGAGGTGTCTGTGGTGAGTGTGCATGTGTGTGAGAGAGAGGGAGAGATACAGAAAGAGGGAGCGGCAGGGACGATTCCACGCACGAAATAAGCAGTCACTCCAGGAGTCACACTGTTGTCGTCATCACATCTATTTTTCCAGGGGAAGTACATGTGTGCACGTATTGACAGATGTGAATACTTTAAACAGAGTCCTTGTGAGACAAACTGATTGATTTTTGTAGGTGGATATCAGTTTGTTTGCCAACGGTCCGCTGGAGAAACAAGAGGTAAGTTAATGAGGGCATATTTGATTGTGTTATTTAAAAAAAAAATAGGGGAGGGGAGTCAGGGGTCTTAAAAGCCTCTGGGTGGAGAAAGAGTGGAAGGCAATGCAATTTTATTCACAATTTCTCTCCAACAGCCGATATTAATTCATAATCCAGTATGTATAAATTATGTTATTAGTAGGGCTGCTTGTTATTTATCACGCGAACATATATTATGAGGGTGTGTCTGCTGGCACTAATCAGTGGTTACGCGGGGGAAAAAAGCAAACACTGGATAAAAAAGCATGATTAATCCAGTTGTTATTAGCTCTGTGACAGCAAGTCGTTCGTGATGACACTGCTGTCTAGCGGTTTCATTGAAAAGGAAAATCAGCAGGCGAATGGTGGTTTTTCTCAATCATCAGATGAGCCACAGGTTGAGGGACGCAGAAGTGCGCAGACGTTACGCATCGAATGTTTAGGCATATTGTGCCAGTTTTTCTGTTCTGTTCTTAGACTCAATAAAAAACACACAAGACGCAACGTTTCTCGGCGCCTTGTTGACTCGTTGTGAGTAATGGAAAGGTTATCAGTGTGTTATTGAAGTCTTCGTCTGTCCCCGACAGACGACTTAGACTGAAAACAACTGAATGTACAGTCACGCTCCCTTAAAGCTGACGTATTTATTTATTTATAAATCAATTAGGATGATCTGAGAAATAGCTCAGTATAGGCCAGAGATTTCGACTTTAAAGATGCGCGCCACACCCCTTGTTCCTGTTTATGTGGAGACAGTGTTGTCTGTGCTTTAACCCATTTCTCTTTCGGCGCCACAATTTTCAGTTGGAGACAGTTACCATGACGATAACTGGACACTATATTATGATGTCTGTCATGGTGGTGTAACATTATTAAAATGGGAAATAGAGGGGTCAAGGTTGTTTTTTGTTTTTTTTCACAGAGGTTATGGAAACGTGTGATACAACCTACTAAGCTGTCCCAAACTGTATTGATCTTGCTACATAGGGCTCTTTTTATATTTAGTTGAATTTAATTTGTTTAGACCACACTTCAGGGTTTTTAGTCACCAAAAGTAATTTCCTTCTAGACACCTGCACCACTTCAAAGTGTAAAACAAAACAGGGAGATATGACCCAATTATGCTAGCCAATATTTAAAACTATGGCAATAAGCACAACTGAGAACAGCAATAGATCTAGATAGCAGAGGACAGAATGGATTTCGAACAGATTTCATTTGCACATTAATTTGCACCTTCCTGACTTAGAACAGGCCAGACAAGCCAGTGAGAACACCGATCATGTGATCATTTTAAATTTCACCTAATCTACAGTATGTTTGAATGGGTACATGATAGGCTTGGTAGAACTAAGGGTAAGAGCAGTCGTGCTGGTGGGGTGTGGTCGTCAGTAAAAGCAGACATACAACAGGTACTTTAAGGATACTGTCATTTGAATTTGGACTTTCCTTCATCACCTTGATGGCTTTTTCCATAATCCATTAGACTGTTATTTCACTAATCTCCTGCATGAGTCTCACACATTTGCCAAATAGTATAATGTCAAAGGTTAAACATGATTTTTTTCACGTCTCAATAATTCCGGAGCACTCTGCTGCCCCTGTATACTTCACCGTCTCACTGTTGTTATTGCTCTGACCTACTGTTGTTCCTTTGATCGCCTTACCGTGTCTTCATCTCCATCATCAAATGTGCCTCCTTGGCCTTTCTTTTTAAAGCTTTGTGCATTTTATACTTGAAATGTCACTGTCGTACCACAGACTGCACTTCCACAGTCCTCCCCCCTCAGACAGTGTGTCCTCTGCATGCCCTTCGCCTGTACTATCAGACAATGTCTAACCCTGTCTGCCTGTCTCCCAATCTCACTGCCTTTCAGCTTGACCTTTCCTCATCCCCACATTGTATAAACCAGCCTCTATTCAATGTTGTTGTCTTTCCCAAACAGGTAAAGTCCTCATGTCTGTCCTTTTTCTAGTTCTCTCAGACAAAGGGAAGCCTGGCTTTGGAACTTGATATTGCTAAACAATAGTGCAGATTAGATAGAGGAAAGATGGTGTCATGTTCACACACAGGGAGAGAAAGGTTGGCAGACATAGTCCGTTGAAACATTATACAGGAAACTACAATTCTGCCGAAACTCCAACCGATTCTCCTAGGAGAAATATGACACTGACCCACCCAAGGTCAAAAAGCCACACTTCAGAAGAGAATCATATTGCCCTCTAATAAAAGTCATTTCATTTTTTATTTAGCCGATGGACAGAAATATTGGTCAGAGAAGTAGGTAATTTAAAGCTAAATCTGTAAATCTGATTTCTTAGTACCGGTGCGTGTGAACACATATGGATGCTTTGTCGTCATCCCTTTGCAGGATATTTAACAGGACAGGGTAGTGTCATTTTACTTGTTTATGTTATAAACAGGTGTATTATAAACCAACCCATCATATTTACCTAAATGTAACCAAGTTGTTTTAGTACCTAAACCTGACAGCGAGTGAAAACAAAACTAGACAGTGACTAAAATTTAAGAAGAAGCAAAGCCTCCAACCACACACCCACACCACCCCACCACCACTGACTAGATTATTTTAAACACTCAAACCTCTGAGCTCTCTCTGTCCTTATAAAGAGGGTCGAGTGTTGCAGTGTGAATGAACCTTCAATATTTTGTGTGGCACTGATTGCTTGCCCTTTAACCCCAGACTATCTCTGGCTCCTCCAAAATCAGTGGAGGTTGTCCAGCCGGCCACTTAACCCTGGGCACTTACTGTCATATCTATGCCATTAGCATGTGCCTTAGTGAGAAGGACACAAAAGAGCATCAGACTTCTCTTCATCCACCTCAGTATGGTTCTATCTATTTTTTCAACATACTCTCCTTCCATTAGTGCCACAGTGACAGATCGAGCTTTAGATTACCAGTGCAAAGAGAGTAGCTGGCTGACACACATTACTCCATATTTCTCTTGCTATATTATGTTGAGAAATGTTATGCAGGGACATTATTCAGATGGACAAGTGAACACTTTCCCGTATCAATATGACCTCTAATAATAATAATTTTCTATAAAAGCAATCTGCACACATGATACATTTTCCCCATAATATTTACTGATACACAGTGGTAATACATCAACAAATATTGCATATTCAGGGAGGAATGCCTGTAAGTGCTAATATTTATAAGTACCCACTTGTGATATTGGAAAAAAAAGTAATTTACAATTAAAGTCCTTTAAACAGTTGTCAGATTACTACCAACTGCAAACATGGTCAGTTTTTACTTGTTCTATTGTGTTTATAAATGTAGTTTTTGTGACATCATTGCAAAGTAAAGGCTTCTGTGGGTGGGCCACATAACACAGAACCAAACCTCCAGCTAAAATCTTTCTGTATCTGTGTCTGAGCCCACTACTCATTTCTTGCTGATCACATGACTTAGTTTTTTAGTTTTTATTCAGGCAGTGTTGTTTTTGGCAACCATTTTAGTTTTAGTTTTAGTCTTAGTCTTTTGGACGAAAATGCTTCTTAGTTTTAG
>JAVDPK010001119.1:0-32599 GCA_034780415.1 Cichlasoma orientale
AGAAAACCTTTTTTTTCCAGTTTGTAATTTCTGTGCATCTCCCTCGTTGTTATGGCCGTGCGGCCCGGTTCGTAACAGGCACTTTGGATCAGCTCAACAATTACAACAGTCCTGCCTGAAAGTAAGAAATGCATGAGAGAGTAACAGAGTAACTACTCAGAGTAACCACTCTGGTTAAGCACCCTGGGAAGAGTCTCCATAACCACCAAGGTCCGCACAATTGAACTCATATCAACAAAACCTGAATTATAACCTGTACCATGACACGACTCGTTTATCTTCACTGAAGCATCCTACAAACTAAAGAGCTTCGCACTGGTCACACTGTAGCATGTAGTAGTAGTAGCAGTAGTCAAGGAAGATACATGACCTCATGGGCATGGTTTACATTTACTGTTTCAATCTGACCTTCTGCTGATATTTTGGGGGTTTTATTTAAGGCAGTCGTCTGATCCAAGTATTTTATATTCTTTGCGTCAATGCTGACAGCTGACTTCAGAGTTGCAAAAAGAAGTTATTTGATCCAGCTTCTCAAAGTGGTTGCCAAAGTAGAAGCATTAATGATCGCTACCATTTAGCATTTAAGAGGGAATTTCTTCTTTTTTTTTTTTTTCCTACTAACTTTCCGTGTGGGCTTAAAACATTTAGGAAATGGTCCACAACACAATGATTCACGGTGGCCAAACAAATGTGCCGCAGACGGGTAGAAAAGAAGAGCACTTTGAAGGCCAGCACTTACCTTTAAACCTAGAAACATACAATCTCCTCTACGTGTCTCCTATACTCTTTATCTTCCTCTCTACTCGGCAAAGGTAAAACAAAAATAATGACAATAGTAAAGGTCAGTGCACTCTGAATTCCATTTGAAACACAGATTTCCACCGCTAACTGGGGGAAAGCATCATGTTACATCTTTGCTTCAGCGTGGTGAGAGGTGGAACGGCAGAATTTCTCTCATTCTTTTAGATGTGCGAGGACCGCAAGATAAAAAAAAGACATTCATTGACTGGCATTGAAAGAGGAGATGAAGAAAGCGCGGTCGCACTGCCCACACTGCCCACACCCACACTATATGCATCAATATTTTGTACCTGCACAAAGCACGCTGCCTGTCGGTAAACAAGCCTGCCTCCTCATCTCCTCCGGAGGCTCATTAAAATTTGAGTACCGGCTCCTCTTGTCAAACACAGAGTGCCTTTTCTTTTGGGGGGGGGGGGGCCTAACAATCCAATAAATATGATGAACCCTCAGCTGGACTGACCTGCGCAACACAGCAAACGTGAGCTGAAACGGGAGAGGGGGGGCAAACTGGCGCATCGCTGCGGAGCGTCTTTCAACTTTTAAGAAGGCTTTTTATTGAAGAGAGAGTTCATTGGCCGTCACATCCTTTCACCCTTCATTAAGCAAAAAAGTGATAAGTGCTGTTAATGTCTGTCACATTTTATGTTTACAGCCTTGATTGATTTCTATTTTTCACAACATGACAAACTATCCCGTTCATGGCTTCCTTGATATGTCCCCAATTTAGCGGATTACAGAGCCTAATTGCACAATGCAAACCGAGGTTTGTTGTTGTTAATTTATCGGGACGGTAACATGAATAATGAGAGGCTGATGCTCACAGAGGGAGCACGACACACTCGGCTCGTATTGTCGACTGCAGAGAATTATGTCTCTCTCTCCGGAGTGAGGATGAATATTAAATGTGACCTGTGGTCCGTGAAGATTGGGCATCAAGAAGAAAAAAAAAAAAGGCCTGACCCGGTGTATCTGAGCTTTTCTTAGTCACAGCCTCCACCATCAAATACACAGCAACTTATTAAACATGCCCCAGTAAAGCAAACCTGTCACCACCTTCGCTGATTGCACAGGCACGGCGCTGTCTAATTCACCCCAGCTTTCCTGCAACCGATGCACCTCGGATCATTTTCTGTCAAGCCTGAACTGCAGCGTGCTTGCATGTGAGTATATATACTGGACGGCCTCGCTGTAGAGGTCATCCAATCAATTATGGATCTCCTCACAAAGACACTTAAAATGATTGCGCGTCTGCGACTTACCTATATGATGAGGGCACCATCAGTTACCGTGGGTCAGCGGGAAATATAAAAGAGAAAGAGAGAGAAAAAAAAAACCAGTTAATTATGGTGAGGGGAAAAAGTGAACACAGTTCAGTCTCACACAGAGAGGACAGATTAACACCGCTAAGGAGCACCGTCATATCTTGAGAGTGGCAATGATCGCGCTCGCCGCCTCCATCATCTACTCCTGGAGGCACTCAATGACTCACTGGAAACAAACCTCTCAGCTTCCCCCTTATATGAGCCCAGGCGGCACAGGCATCTCTCCCCAACCATCCATTTGTTACCAAAGATATTTTCAGTTTTAATCATCGGCTGCACCTCACTGCAGTTAAAGCGAACAGTTTAACTTCCGCGCTTGCTCCGTATGTCCACAAAGAACATTTTCATTTTAAGCTCACCATTCCCCCCTTTGGTCTAGGTCAACATTATGGCTCAAGTCTAAAAACTAAAAACTAAAAAACATGGTGTGTGGTCTTTCACGTTGTAATTAAAGCTATAAACTTTAATGGCTTAAATAATCACACGGGAATAACCGCTTCTGCTTACAAATTACAAAATGTACTAAATAATAAATGAAAGTTGTCACGCTGATACCACGAGTTACAATGAATCCTGACACGCGTGTCAAGACTCTACCAAAGGGTTACCGTGGCTAATGAGACGGGCCACACTCCCCGATGATTACAGTAATGAGTTGTTCTTATTGCCGATAAGCCAAAAATGCTGGTCTAATACAAATGGGGTTATTAAAGGGACAGCCTTTAATACGCACAGCATTTTCCTATTCTGTTTTTTACATTAGTATAAATCAGGGGTGTCAAACTCATTTTAGCTCACGGGCCACATACGGTACAGGCCAATTCCATCTCGAGTGGGCTGGATCAGTAAAGCCACTGGATGATAACTTACATTCATATGTATATTCATATTTTATAGGTCCCATTATACGTGGAAATGGAAGTCGTCTGGCATTTGTGGAGTGCTTTTCTGGTCTTCCTGACCGCTCAAAGTGCCCGGCATTAGCAGTCACAGATCAGAGTGGATTTACAGAGAAACAAAACGTTCATGCTTATTCTGCGAGCCAACAAAAATGGTATTCCACATCCTTATGAGTTGAACAACTTCAAGGTTTAGAGCTATAAATACTTTTTTTTTACTTTCCTTTCATTCCCACTGCTGCATAATAATGCTGACATCACCACAAAGGGAAGAGCAGTGCTTTTTTTTTTTTTTTTTTTGAAAGACTGGAATTTTTAATAACTTCTCTGCAATGACTTCTCTTTCTTACCCAGTAGACAGCATTCGATCCTTTGGCAGGCCTGGCCACGTTTAAAAACACCTCGAGCAAAGCTTTAAAAAGACATTTTTCTTCCCAATTCTGACGCTCGATTTGAACTTCAGCGGCTCGTCTCCATCACGTCCACACGTCTAAATGCAGAGAGCTGCTGCCATGTGACCGGCTGATTAGATATTTGTGTTAGCGAGCAATTAAACAGTTAATCTCGATCTGCTGCTCTCTCTCTCTCTCTTAATACTGGAAACAAACTTTCTCTCTTTCCTCCTATGAGCTGCACACACACACAGCTTTGCTGGATCTAACAACCATTACTGTCCCCGTCTTTCTTTTTTCTTTCAAATATGATCACAACCTATTATTTTGTTACACGGAGTCCTAACTCATAGTGTTGCTGACAGAAACAACCACCAGGAAAAAAAACCTGATATGGTTAGAAAAACAGAAATTTTCCTTTAGAGAAGTAAAATTGAACCTGGGCGGTGGGACAAAGAAGCATCCCAAGAAAACAGATGAGTCCCAGCAATAATATGCTACTGAACAGATTGGCACGCAGCCTTCAGAAGAATAATGAGTCATCCTTGTTGCTATTGAACATAAGAAAGTCTCAGTTACTCTTCAAGGCCGAGGGATGTTCTATCACAGCCTCTACATACTCCCCAATAATTAGTTTGGAGAAAATCCATTCGTCTGCCCGCTGTAGCTTTGTTCATGTTTTTTTCCCACATTTTCTCTTTCTCGAAGTGCCTTTTTGTGCTTATGCAGGTCTCCAGATTATCGCTCTGCTGTCAATAGTTACGTTTCATCAATTTTAGAAGTATAACTAGAAGTTCACTCAGTAGAGCGCGTACCTCGCCCGCCCCGAATGTTCTGTGTGTCGATACTACGCTGCAAAAGACGCAACCCAGTGCAGTGATACTCCATCATAAATTACTAGATCACAAAGACTTGAAATTTTTTTCACTGGCTTTTAAAAACTCTAAAATACTTTGTACATGTGTATGTGTTTTGTGTAGGGTTTGTAGTTCACGCTGTATTACTGGGAGTATTTTAATTTAAAATACTCAAAACATGCAAACCCCAAATAGAAACCACTTTAAACTGCTGGATCCAGATGGTGATCTGGATCAGCACCAAAGTGTAATCAATTCTTACTCGTACCACCCCCAACAACTCCAGAATTTTTCACTGAAATCCGTTCATAATTTTCCAAGTTATCCTGCTAATAGGCAGACAGACCGACCAATGCAACAGATGTTTCAGTGCCTCTCCACCTGTTGGTGGGCGAGGTAATAAAACACGCTCACTAATAATTAACACGTTTGAGGCTGTTCTGAAGTTTAGCAGCCATTTGCAGAAACAAATTACTGTCCCACTGCAGATTACCAGACTTTCCCCAAAGAAACTCGTACAGCGTTTAACACAATCTTACAAATTTAAGCGAGCCCGTATTCGCCGCCCTCATTTTATTCAACGAAGCCAGAAAGGACCGGGAACCGTCCATTATCACACAATGACAGGTACAATTGGATTGCACGCGTTAGAGACGAGAATAATGATGCTGGCGACTATTTTGCAGGAAAAAGAAGAAAAAAAAACTTTTAAATGTGGTCCACAGGTGTTCGCTGCCAAAAGGTTAATGAGGGTTGGTAGTCTGTATGTGGGAGTAATTACAAAGAAGACATCACATTAATGTTTGCTAAGCTGAGAATATCTTCAGTAGTCCAGCCAAACAGAATCAGCGTCATCAGGTCCACTTATTTGGCTTAGAATAGGAATAGATATTTAAGCCTTGAAATACTAAAGCAAAAAATAATAATTTAAAAAAATGAATCCTATGAGCTTATGCACAGAAAAAAAAAAAGTGTTTGTAGGGCAAGCAGAAAAAAAAGAAATGCAGTCCTGGATGCTCTTTTATCCGGTTTCTGCAAGAGTCCTACTGGCCCCCATCTATCCACCCATCCATACACTGCAATTACCTCACAGGATATGCGAGCGTGTGAGTCAGCCAGTCTGTGTCAACGTGTGAACCACTGCATGGGTGAAGCACAAACTGAAGCCGAAGAATCGTACACACAAAAGAGAATGGAGAGTGGGTTACAAAAGAACTGCACGGCTACCAAGTCTCCACACTGAGTGGTCACCAACTCATGCGCAGCCCTTTCTTTTCATCAAAAATAGAATTTACAGACAAATGAGAGAAACATGCAGAAACATCAAGCTATCTGTATCATTTACAAGTTGTAACCCCGCCTGAATTCAGCTTTAAAAGAAGATGACACCAAATTACAGGAGCCTCGTGCTGGAAATCTTGCAGGGTGTGGCACTGCTTTTAAAAGACAGCATCAAAGGTAACTCAGAGCAAAGAAAATCAAAGTCACTGACCACCGGCCGATTTACTGTAAGGCAGAGTTAGACAACCATTAAAAGCCTTATCCTCGCAGTCTTTCTCCTCTTTATTTGTTTGCAGTGTAGCTTCAGTGTAGAACTCTGGGTTCTTTCTGCAGGTTAATAAATGCATAGCTTCATTTTGAACTTCTTAATCAATAAATAACTCAAAGTTATTTATTCATTTCAGTTCGACATAACAGCTCGTTCTGTCCGCACGCAGTATAAATAATATCGAGCGAGTTTGCATCACTCAACACCTTCAGTCCACGCTTAACAGAGTTTGACCCATGCCCACTCTGACCTCGCGTTATCTTTGGCTCTTAGTGTTTTTTTCCCCAGGAACTCTCGTAGTCTAAAGTTAACCTTAAAGTTAGCAAATTAAAAAGTGCTTTCATAATGAGCTGACTTTAATGAGCATTCACCTGTCCACCCACACGGTCTTTTAAATCCTCAATCCTCATCCATTCCTCATTACTAAAATCACTAAAGTCAGAAAAGTCACTAAAACCTCAAATGTTCATTAAAGTGACTTTACAAGGTTACAATAAAAATGTCTCTACATGTTGAGGTTGAGATTGCATTTTATTAAGACCTACACATTACTAATTAGTTGTCAAGCAAACACGCCGTAAGTGCCTCAGTGTAAAGTGCTTCTCAGAGATGACACAATAAAAAGTAATGTCTTACAATTGTATGTGAACCATACAGTGTTAATACTACAAGAAACAGTAAAATATCCTGCACATGGGCTTTTTATATGCACGGGACTTCACCGCACCGGCCCTCAAGCAAGAAGAAGAGGTGAGAAACGTGGCTCTGCGGTCCATTACGGGAACAAACATTAGCAAAGGATGAAGAGAATATGACACAGCATTTTCTCAGCTGGACTGTCCCGGGAGCTTGTGAGCATTCTGTACACAGTGATTGGCTTCAGGTTAACCAGAGGCAAATTTAACTTTTTACATCCAATTCCATTGCAGGGCCTGCCCTGGACAAAGGGCCTGTCGACGGCATTACAACAGGCAGCCAGTGGCCCGCTTGGGATCTTTACTTCTACCGCGAAATTGCCCGCAGATTACATTTGGGATGGCTGTTTTGTTCTGGAGGAAAAAGAAGTCAGAAGAAAATATGAATATTTAGTTTTCATGCAGGGATTGTATAAATGAGTCCCTCTACGAACACAAATACACCTAATGCCCTTGTAAAAGTGAGCATCCGCCAACTCAAACAAACAGCAACCAAATCTAATCAGAGATTCATTGCTCATTCTGCAGACAGTAATACACAGCACAGCTAAGGTACTGTCAAATTGATCATTCTCGTGATTCCCCAGTAATGCAGAGACGGACTTGTGCCTACAGCTAAGTAAGAGGGGAAATGGGAATCTGGTGATGTGATAATAAATAGACTTTCTGCTGCAAAGTACAATTTATAGTTTCCTCAATAGCTGCAGCCGTGCCGTTGACATGCAAGACTCCGTTTGTAGCTTGCTGGTACTAAAGGGAGTGTGGGGCATCTCAGTTTTGGTACTTCCTACTTGCATTCAAACAAAAGTAGGAAAGTGGATTTATTCAGACTTTTGCCGTGCAGCTGCAAACTTGAGGTGTTTTGACAAACCCTCCACATCCCCTCTTCCTCAACATGGTGGCTTAAGCTTGTTCTGTCCCACAAAACAAGAACTGCACAGATTCTGCATGGGCAAACACGTCACTGCACATGCTCAGGGACATGCTTGATGCCCCATTAGAACATTTTTTAGAACATTTTCATCAACCCATGCGAGTGCTTCACTCCATCCATTGACCCAAAGAATTTGTGCATTGTGAAAATTTTCGAATGCAGCTTTGTGGCAGTGTGACAGGCAATTAGGGGAGAATAATTTTTCAGCATTCGTGGCTTCGGGGCGCATAGTGAAGGGAGGAGACTTCCTATGAGACCTGGCATCAGAGATTGCTTGCTTTGTATTCTCCAGATGTTGTCCTCCTTTGCCATTAAGAGTGCGCGCTTTGCCACGCATGGCTAAAAGATTGTGCTCGGAGGATTTTCCGCTATTGTCAGCTATTGTTTTGGCTTCCAAATGTCACGACTACAAAAAGCAAAATGTCAGTGACACGGCAGCTCACCTGATCACACTTCACAGGTTATGTGTGAAGCACAGAAAAAAAGGTGACGTTTTCTTGCCATTCATTTGCTGTATCGCACAAACTATGAGAATCAAAATCCACTGACCGACGCACCTTTCATGCTTTCCTTGAATGTCCGGTTGCCATTAAGGGTACGGCTGTACACCGGTTCAATCCTCATCTTAAGGATGGGACTTTCTCTGTGTTTCTAGAGGGGTCCCTCAGGGGTCCATCCTGGGACCAGTTCTATTCAGCTTATATATTATATATGCTTTCACTTGGTAATATTATTAGAATACGTGACATCTCCTTTCATTTCTGTGCCAATGACTTCCAGCTATATTTCCCACTAAAAATCACAGGATTAATTACAGCCTCTATTGGACTGTTTTAAAGATATTAAAGGCTGAATGACCAATAACCTCCTCCAGTGAAACAGTGACAAAACTGAGGTTATCATCTTTGGTCCTTCCACATCTAGCGGCCTTTGCTGGAAAGGTTTTAAATCTGTGCAAAAGACCTGGGTGATATTTTTTGACTCAGAGCTGTGCTTTCACAAATTAATTGTGTTCACTAATTAACTAATACCATTTAAGAATTATCAGTGGACTCATATCTTTTCTCTGATCTGGAAAGAGTCATCCATGCCTTTAATATTTGCATCTGGAATACTGTAATTCCCTACATCTAGGTATCACCGGTCTCTTAACACATTTGCAGATGGTGCAGAGTGCAGCGAGCTCCCTCCATCCCGGCTTCCTGCCCATTTTACAATTCGGTTTAAGACTTTAAACTATTGTTTCTAAGGCTCTTAATGGGCAGGCCCCAGCTTATGTTACACATCTCATTCGCTCACATTCAGCTCCCAGGTCTCTCCGATCTGCTGGCAAAGCTCTCTTGCATGTCCCAAGGTCAGGCCTCAAACAAAAAGGCGGCAGAGCTTTTGCAGTCACTGCTCCACGTTTGTGGAATCAGCTACCACTTGACATAATAAGAGCACCCAGCATCTCTGCTTTTAAGTCTAGGCTCAAAAGCCAACCTTATTCTCTGGCCTTTTCAGCCCATTTGTTGTTCCAGTCCATTTGCTATTATGTCTGTAACTGTTTGTCCCCTGCTGTCCTCCGGTTGTTGTTGTTGTTGTTGTTGGTATGTACCTGCTTAATGATGAAGGCCTCTTAATCTGTGTTTTCTGTGTTCGCTTATAATTGTTCCATTTATATCAGATAGTATATGTATGTGCATATGTTTGTATGGTTAGATTGTAGCACTTTGGTCAGTGAAAGGAGTGTTTAAATGTGCTTTATAAATATTTTTATTTACTTTATTTAATACGTTCTGGCCAATACTGTAGGAAGAGTAGCGATTCTTGTGAACCGTGAACAGACTAATGATCAACAAACGCCTCAATGTGGTGTAAGGTCATTGGGCCTTTGGCCGGACGAGTACCAGCAGTTTTGTACCATTAACCAAAACCCCAAAAATTTCCCACAGATTAACTCTTGGGTCTGTAAATCATCTGATGTTACTCAGAACCAAAAGTAACTGCTGATATCACTGGGTGAAATAGACAAAACAAAGCCCTTACAGTAAAGGAAAAAAGAATAAATAAATAAAATAAAATAAAAATAGGCTTCTTCTACTTAGTCCACTGTTTTGTACAAGTCTGAATAGTGGGAATGGTTACATTTTAATCAATACCACCGTCTAGACCATCACTGTATGCATTTGCAACTTGATCGGCCCATTATCGGTCCCAGAGCCTCCATGCAACCCTTTTGCTGAAGTCGTTAGCATCCAAGAGATGCAGATCTGGCGTCATTTGGCACTGATGCTATGGTGCAGCGGCAATGCTGAGATCGGTCTCACTTGTTCAGGACTCCTTGGCACCACATTTAAACATACTGAGGACATTTCTGCGTCACTTTCCAATGTGCACGTTTCTATTCAGCTCCTTTTCCTTAACCTAACCTACAGCATACAGCTTTGCCATGTGACACTGCTTACAGCTGGAAAATAGAACTGTATCCAGATTCAAATATATTCAATAGATTTACGATGTCCTTAATGTGCAATATTTATGTTTACAGAGCCTGGACTGATCGTAGACTCCTGAGCCCGGAGAATCTGATACCAAACAGATCGCCACCTCTATTCTCAGAGATCTTTCACGTCCAATTAGGACGCTCTCGCCACACAGTTTAACGTAACAACTGCACAGACAAAAACGCACACATGGTATTTCTTCGCTGTGCGAGCACTTGGAGGGTTTTTGGTGCAGGACTTCAGTATGTTTTATGTGGACCGTTTAATGTGACTTCTTCTGAGTTCACTGTCAGAAAAACCTTCACAAAGAACTAATTTATCTGGCCGAGATCAGCGAGGCCTTTATTCTTCTGACAGTCATCCTGATGAAATCCCCATAAACTGGGCTCCACTATCTCCTAACCTGCTCTTCACCCTCATCCCCTCCTCTTTCATCTCTGTGCCAGCACTTTAATCTACACTTTTGCAAAGGTTTCAACGATCCTCATTTTTCCCAGTCTTAATTTTGTGGATTGAAGATGCATTGACTTCTGACTGCAGTGCTCTAGCAGCAGCTTTTTTCTGTTTCAAATCAATGCGGCGCAGCCTGTGACAACAGGTTAAGATGACAGCAGGCATTTTCCTGTATCCAGCATCTGTGTGGTGGATAAACCGCTAAACGTGTGCGCTCTGGTTAGTCGAAAAATACTTGAAAAAGCTTCCCGGAATTCTACTAAAATGATCCAGTTACGTGACTGTACAATGCACGTTCCCTCCCGTTAGCATGGTGAAAGGGATGTGCACATTTCTTCTACAGTAAGTGCACTGTACAGTAGAGACAGCCCATAATACTAAGACTGCATGCACCCATATGGCACAGCAGCTGTCACGCGTGATAACTAGACTTAGACATTATTCTCAATACAGGGGATTTTTCTAAATAGGGCACTGTTGTTTTCCTTTCTTGCTTTTCTCTTTTGTAGACATCACCTGTAGCACCCATACATACATCAGTGAATAAGTGGTTTATGGTAATTCTTTGCCACAGCTTTATTATAACTTGAACACTAAAGACAGTTCACCAGTCAGACACACACACACACACACACACATGACCTTTCACAATAATATACTATCGTCTTCATGTCGACTACATTTAATTCACTTTCAGTTCTATTCAGTTTGACTTATATACGGTGTCAGATCATGACAAAAGTTATCTCAAGAGCCCACAACATCACAGAGACAAACAATGTTTCAGCGAGCTTAGGTGAACCATATTTGAGCATTCATGGTCAAATTTGAAGTCCAATTCTCAGCAATTCTGAAAAATTGCAACAGAGCAACAGAAAAATCAGCTTAAAAGAAATCAAGAACCTCAAACAGCCAAACACCTGAAAAAAGCTGAGGTATTTTTCTGCTGTCATTAAAAAAAAGGAAATATACTTTTTTAATCAATATGAATGTTCCTTCACATATTACATTACATTTTTTGTTTTATTATTATTTATTACATATTTATTACATATTTTTTTAACCTAACTGTAAAGAATTTCTACACTTAAAAAAAACGGAGAAATCCCATTGCTCTGTCATGCTACGAGGGAATTTAAATTTAAGAATTTTTTCTGTAAATATACAAATACGCAATACAAATAAACTATACATAAATGCACTGATCAGGGAGGTGTCTAAAGCGTGGATAGTGGGGCAGTAAGAAACCATAAATAATGTGCGCATGAGGAAAAAAACAAAACAAAACTTTTTTGCTGAAGCAATTTAAAGTAAAACGTAGCTGCTGGAGCTGCATCACCGCGTGCACGCACATGTGTTTGTGTAAAAGCTTCAAGCATCTTTTCATTTTTATGTTATTTTAAATTAACCGCTGGGCTGAAGTTATCCCTGATGTTGCGTTTCTTTTATTTTTTCTTTTATTTTATCTCTGCTGCTTTAATTTGTTTTTTTAAATCTGTTGTTTTAGTTTAATTCCTGTTTGCTCCTCATGCCCGCCTGTTTATTCATACATCACTGTGCATTTTATTGTGTGTATAATTTTTTTTTAGAACCAAGCACTTTAAAACGCTAGCTTTAGTAGGTGCTACACAAATAAACTTTATCATTAATATTGTAAAAGCTTTACATTATTAAACAATTCTTTATTATTAGTAACAACTAATGGGCAAGCTCTATAATTAGACATGCCGGTGATGAAATAAAAGAGTTCTGCGTTGTCCCTTTTCACAGAAATACAGATACAGAGAAAATGTAATCTGCCTGGCATGTAACACAGCGGAGGCACGTAAAAAGAATGACAGATGCTAAATTAAAATCGTGCTTAATGAAACAGATGGGACGTAGATTTTACTACAAACTCAGTGGACAGGAAATGGAAACAGACGTCTCTTTTCTCTTTGCAAAAACACATCTGCTCATTATACAGTATTTAATACAGTACTGAGGTGCATAATTCCAGCAGAGCTTGCAAATATTTACTGTAAAGTGCACAGATTGATGACCCACTCCAGAAACAATAGTCATTACTAACATTAACACATTCCCTCGGGCCTGATTAGTCAGCAGCTACAAGTGCTAAAAGACATTTTAAACCATTCTGAAGGCGATCCTTCTGCTGCACAGACGTCCGGTGTGACGCGTAACTCAAAACGACATCTCGCAGAGCGCGCCGCCACACGCGGAGGCCTACACAGAGGCAGCAGTACATTTTTCGGTTAAAAATAAAAGCCCGGGATAAGACATCACACTCCAACCAAGTGGGACATCACGTCTTCATCTTACCCACGATCAAATAAGTTTTGTGATCTTGTTTTGACATGTTGGAGCAGCCCTCTAGTTTACTCACTAGGGTTGAGTTGCTGCATTCCCATGAGGTAGGAGAAAGCGCCTGTCCAGCGCTCCGCTCCCTCCCTCCCTCCCTCGCTCGCCCAGCCGCTGCTTTTTTATAGGCCGTTCTTTGAGTTTTTTGTTCTCTCATCCATACAGCCTATTTCTTCACATTTACATCAGTCTCTTCTCTGAAGTTTGCTGCTCACTCATCCCCCGTCTCAGACCGCTGCCTCGGGGCCCCGAGGGTGGACCATTAACACAGGACAAGGGATTAAGGGACAGACCTTCCCAGCTGAAGATCCTGGACAACCTGGACAGCTCAGTGCACGGCCGCTGCCTGCATTAGGCTGACCTGGAAGTATGCATGACAAAAACAGACGCGCGGGCGAGGTGTGCGCATGACCAAATTAGGATGAGACCAACATAGCAGCTGGCCCCTTTTCAGACATATTATTAACTTTCTTGTTCAGTAATGGTGTTTCTTGTGAATAAATTCTTCATTAAAGGGCGGAAATGCATCCTAAAGTTTGTGTTCCGTTAAATTAATCTGGTGGGTCACCCTGGCATAAGGGGATACAAACCATAAAAGGATGCCATTAGTCTGGGAGTGAGAGGAGTTTTGGTTTGTGGCGTCTTGGATAGAAAAATGGAAGTTTTTTTCAAACAATATTTGTAAGTAAAATTGCACTACTATCACCTTTTAAGCTAAATTATAGTATTGAAATTCTTTCTGTGATGCACATAAACATTCAAAAACACTTGCCGCCCCCGTATCTAGACGTCCTTGTAGGTTTCACCTTTAGGGTGCAGCAGTTTGGCGAGAGGAAGGTAGTCAGAGTCACTGTGCACCCGCAGGCGAATGCACTCCCCGTCCCAATTTTTGGTTGTTTATTTTATTTCATCTACGTTCACGAATGACTCTCTTGTTACCACCCTTCATACTATCTATCTGTCCAACAGAGTATCTATCAAACAGTTGGATTCGGAGGGAAATTGTGTCATTCCGAGTTCAAAGAAGTGTGGCGAGAGGAAAGGGGAACCTGAACAATGCCTTTTTAGGCATGGGGAAAGAGTGAAGAGTGCACATATTCACAGCGCCCGTGGCAATTCTCAGGATGCTATCAAACCTGAGTGCAGTTTCCACCAAGTGGACAAGATAACAGGCATGAGTATCCACTAAATGACTTCACCTACCGAGCCAATTTCCCTCGAGGCAGGATAAATCCATGTGTTCATGTTATAATGAACATTAGACTATAACAAATCATCTCTGAAGGGAAAAATAAGATGCGACCTTCACTTATAAACTAAAAATATACACGTGAAAATGTACTGACTGTCCGTATCACTAGTAAAGAGAAAAATTGCAAAATACAGCTTTAAGTGTTTATTACACATTTATTCTTATTACTGAATCCTTAATTACATGTGACAAACTTCAATAATTATCTTAAGTAAGTAAAGGAAGTTAATGGTGATATCTAAACATAAATATTAGTTCTGAATACAAAAGTATGAGTTTTATTATACACATCTTGAATGACTGTACTGTAGCATATGCATGTGTGTCTGTTCCCTAACTCCTTTGCAAACAGCAGCATTACACATACATTGCATGTGCGTCTACGTTGTTGTTTGTAAATACATTTTGCTAAACAATTTTTATCACAGTGGCACGTTGGGGTCACTGGAATGTGTTGTCATGAATATCTGTGAATAAGTGTTCATCAAACATCGACGCCTGTAATTGAGGACTTTGCCTTATTCAATGAATATGTAGTTTGTGAAGAAGAAGAAGAAATAAGTGTATTTATTATTATTAATTTCTATGATGTTTATGTACTGTGTGTTTTAACAGCCATCTGACAATATACAGTGATATAATGAAGATAAAAAATTACATGATAAATTAACATACATGTCTGTGTTTTAACACATGAGCAAAGTGAAGAAGGGCCACAGGCCCGGCACAAACCGCCCGTAGGCTGGGTTTTTGCTACATGTAGTAATATATATGATTCATATATAAAAAAAGGAATTCCCAAAGTTTGATAGGTTGATTAGTGTGTGTAGGAGGAGTTAGGGAACACACATACATACGCTATGGTCATTATAGTAAGAGGATGACTTTAAAGACAGTTTATGGAAGATGCTTTGACCCAGAAATCTCCTCTTCCTCAGCACTTCCATACATCAAATGTTGCAGTTGTAATAACAAGCAGCCTGGTTTATTTTATTCCTAACACAAGGAGAACTTCTTTTGTTTCCTCTTTAAAAAATTATTCTAATGTAGCAACAGAATGTTTTATTTTTCACCTGGCTTTGTCCAAAATTCTGATTTTAAATAAGTTTTTTTACCCCGTTTTTTTTTTTTCTTTCCCCTAGTCACCTGTAGTTTTCCCCCTTAGAGCAATGTAGTATCATGTAAGAGAGGATTTCCAAGTAAAAAAAATATTCAATGCACATTTCCCATGCTACAATAACTGGAGCAAAGGTATTTTTGATCCTTTTGTAATATGAGTCGACATTCTCTTTGTTTGGTTTCATAATCCCATTGTTGAAAACACAATACAGTTAGCTGGGGGTAGGCGGTAATCAAGGCATTCAGCACTGGGATTCCCTTCTTGTTTGAGGACACAGTAACAAAAGGCAGAAATAGTGGCCTAGCTTTGTATGTAACACACTGTAGTGGGCAACATTTTAGGCGACTGGAAGGCTCCAAATGTGCTATTTGTGATTCCATAAGGCCACGCTGCCTTCTTGTACAATGGGGGGAGAAAGAAGTGCTATTGTAAAAATTATATAAGAAAAATAAAAGAAAACTGCTGAACTGTTAGTTTAATGTGGGTGCATCTAAAGAGGCTGGTGGGGTTTAAAAAAAGAAAAAAAAAGTCTTAATGGATTATTTAACAGGACACATCCGCTCTGCATGGCTGCTCACCGGCTGTTACACAGCCTGCTTTTCTCCTGTGCTACTGCCAAGTGTCTCGGTGTGACAGCTGGCACACCTGATCTATCTGATTGGATTAGTGCAATCAGTGGGCAATGTGCTTAAAGCTAACCAAGGTGATGGTGGGACAAGTGCTGGCGATATTGTTAGTCAGGTATGAAAATGACTGGAAAAGATCTGCAGCAATGCTTTTCCTTCTTGTGGGGTCACGCACCAAATTGACTGCTCAAGTCTCTCCTTTTAATAGCCAAGACACTCTGCATGTTGACTTTTTAAGAATCTGTGGTGCAATGACTCTTTTTCGGATATGAATAATTGAACTAGAGGTCTATTTTTTTTTTTAAATCACAGGTTGAAAGTTCATCTCTTAACTCTGTCATTCTCTGTTACAAGTTGCAGAAGTGTCTGTAGCTTTTGAAGTCAAACAACCTTTGACCTGAAGAAAAAAAAAATTCTTTGGTGCAACCACATCACTTTAGGCTGAAACCAAGCAGACACTGTCAACAAGTGCAGCAAGCTGAACTGAATCCTTCTACCTGTGGTTATACTGTAGCATACCTGCACTTTCATTCTTACACACTATATATATATATATATATATATATACATTTAAAGGCAAATAAACTAAACTGAGGGGCTGCACCGAGGTCCAGTATATGATCAGTAAGGATTTATTTGGATATGTGAATCATGCAAAGCCACCTTAGCATAGCTAGGGAATGAAAATAAGGAGTTGGAAATGAGCAACTATGACAGGAGACAATGGACTGAAACATCAGCCTGGAGAACAAATCCTAATCTTTGGCTAGATTGCTTGCTTTGGGAAATCTTCAATTACATCTTTTTGCAGAAAAATGTTTTTTTCTTTGTTTTTCTTTGTAAAGGAAAAACTGACTTTTGATTTTAGAGTTAAGAGGGAAACATTTACTGAATGCTGTAAAGCGTGGTTTGAGTTTTTTTCAAATTAGAGTGAGCGCTGTAGTCTAATTACCCTTTAACTGCACCAAACACAGCTTTTAGTTAAGTTTTTCTGTTTTTCCATTTTCTTAAAGGTTATTTTTTAATTTTTTTCCTTCAATAAAAATGGAAAATAAAATAAAGAAATAAGAGGTCCCATTCAGATGCACTTTAACCATTCTGATAACACAAACTCAGTACAGCTACACCTTAGTTTAGTTAGTGGTTCCTGCATTCTATATAACCTTCACTTGGATAAGCTCGGTAAACTTACCTGAATGCAGTGGGAGTTTAAGGAGGTCGGACATTATTCTGAAAAAGGCCTTCTCAACATTTGAAAGTGTTGGTCAGCTTTTGGTATTAATGAGAACCCACCAACGGCCATGTGTGTGTGCGTTAAATCTACAACATTTTAGACAGTTTTCAGCACTTTCTTTGTCGAGCTCCCCCCCTCCCCCCGGGGTGTCGCAGACTGACAAGCTTGTGTGCTCATCGTGAATCCTTAAGGTGCCAATTCAGAGCTTTTTAAGTAATAAGCTTAAAATATTAATGTGATATCAAAGGTTTTCTCTCTTTTTCTAAAAGAAAAGTGTGTAATTGAATTCCCTTAAACTAAATGTCAATGGCACATAGAATTCTTGTTTAACTCCAGGTGAAAAGGCAGGTTAGAAGTCAGCGTAAAGAAAACATTCAATAAAACACAGCATAATAAGTTACTCGATCATAAATGTCGTCCTGTAAATCTGTGATTCTTTGCTCCACACATCTCCTCACTACCAACAGAGTGCAATAAGGCGGAATGACCTACTTTAACTAACACCTACAGCATGGCTGGTCTCTCACACACACGGGAGCAACGCCAGGAACTGTACGGCAGAGACAGTGGCACTGGCTTAATATAGCTTCTTCATGTGGTGAGCCGCATTGCACTGAGGCCAGGTGTAAGCGTGGCTACTTCAACTCATCCACGTCCTCACGAGCGTGACATTTCACTAATAACCAAACTCGGCCATCTGAACGTGTGAGGTTGACCTTTAACCTTGGGGAATGACTGGACCTAATGAGTCAATCAGACCAGAGCCAGTAATATTTTCCAGTGCAGCGTTTTTTTTGTTTTTTTTTTATGTGACTGACTCACCTGTGGAGTCCACCGAGTTAGTAAACAGACTCTTTTTAGTGTGTAACGGGTTTTTTCCGCAGCAGTTGTTCTAACCTTGTGCCAGTGGTTTGGTATGCCAGCCGCGCTCCGGTGACGGCTCCTGGTTTGTTTTTCTCCATTTCTCCAATCTTACTCTGGAGCTATTAAAGCTCATGGCTTATGTGCATTCAGTAGTGATTCAATAAAATGTCAGAGGGTGATTTAGGACAGCTTCTCTGTCATATTATTACTCTTTACAGAGAAGCGGGCAGTAGGTGTTCTGCTAAATGATGAAGCGATATATGTGCATGCTATGTAACATACAAACTGTCTCACAAAGCATACGCTGCAGGAGGATGCCGCGGTGGCACTTTAACGGGCGCTGTGATTTGTTATACATTATAATGCATGAGCACATCTCCCTGGATGGAGCAAAAACAAAGGCAGTGTCATCAACAACACACAGCAGAAATCTGCGTGCCGATGCCAGAAAAAACAACAAAGAAAAACACTGATCTGTGAGTCCCGCACGGCACCTGATGCCCATTCAGACCTACATAAAAAACAGGAGGCGCGAAGAGAGCCGGGCAAAATGAGTCATATTTTTTGTTGCCCAGAACTCAAAAGGAGCATTACTTAGCCACAAGGGGTCACAGTGGCTGATCAATGACTTTGCAAGATCCTGGAATGCATGGCCTTCAATACCAACAACATCCTGCTTGGTTATTTCTGGAAGAAAATTTCCACATAGCCCCAAAAAATGTCAAGTTTAATATTCCAAGAAACTAAGTAAATACTAAAGGCAACAATTGGGCGCTCCTTGTTTTGAAGCAAAGAAATCAAACGCAAACGCAGGGCTAGTCTGTGCTGTTGTGTCACCTTATGCAGACATTTCTGCACCGGTTAGCTTATTCTTTTATGCGATTTAATTAGCCGCGTCAATCACAAGCCACTGCGAACCAGCAAGGGACTCGCTGCTTTCAAGCTTGCAGACAAATTTAAAAATGTCTTAATTGGCTCTCCTTTAATCTTAGCAAATCATTTTCAGGCATAAAATATGTGGACACACCCTCCATTGTCTCCGCGTGGTCCCCAACTGCAGAAGCAGCAGCTTTCGGTGCTTTAAATAATAAAGGAGGTCTGAAATTTGTTCTGAAATTTTAATTGTGGTCTGGTCTGGGAATGTGCATTAGGGAGCAGGGATGGAGCAGCGGGCAGGATTGGACATTAGTGCTTCCCAACCGTCTTAGGCTTCATTATAAAGCAAAGGTAGGGGGGAGGGGGGAGTAAGGTAGGGGCAGGGAAGTCAAACTAAAACAACAGCAGAGGAGAGGAAACAAAGAAACTCTGGGAAGGTCTCTACTTACTATCTTCCCAAGAGAGCTATGTCCCATTGGCAAACTCCTCCCACCAAAACCATTACTGTCTACCATGATATTGATCTCAGGATACATCCACCACCCATTAACAAAAAAAGTTCTGCAATCAAGTGCAATTATGCCACATTTATGGCCACATGATTGGTGCCTGGTGCCCCAGAGATGCTCATCTCTTATCATAATTCAAAAGTAATGAGACAGCTAAATAGATGTGTTTGACCAGGAGGCAATGATCTTTGTTACTGAATGACGTGAACACTGAACCAGGCTTGATATGTTGCTATAGCATTCTGGAACTGTAGTAAAAAAAATTTTAAAAATTACAGGTTACAGTTAAATTAGAGACATCACTGTTCACTGGTTAGAAACAATTAAAAGTTCGGAATCATGATTTCTTATGATAATGTCCAACCTCTAAAGTGCTTCTGCTCAACTGACATGAGAGGTCATTGAGAGGGGAAAAAAATAAATAAAATAAATGTTTTAAAAAAAAGCATGCTGCTCCTGCCATCTGCATTTTCTGTACAACACTGTATGCTAATTGCTTCTGCCATTCAGCAAATCTCACGGTGGAAAGTCGTCTGATGACAGATTCCGTCGAGGGCCCAATGCTTCGTTAGCATTTGCACAAATGCAAGTAGACAGCTTTAACCGGCTCCTTTGTCAATGCGCAGTCGCTCCCCGTTATGCTGTTAAGAGCACTTAACCTCCATATGTACCCTCTTCACTTAGAAACCGCAATAATCTCAGCTGGAGTTTGTGAAGCAAACTCAACAATTAATACTATTGTATACAGCATATCAAAAATGACCTACATGTTCATTAAACTGCGTCCTCGAAGGCCCACTCATCTGCAATGCAAACAAAACCCATTGTTGTTCCGTAAGCAGCTTACGAAAGGGAGGGGTATTATATACCCATATGCCACACACACGCATGCAAACACACAAACACACACACACAATTTAGTCATTATGGGTCTGCAATTTTAATCGTACATGGACTCGTAGAAAGAAATGTTTCCCAACTTAATTATTTGGCACATTGTTAAAAAAAATTGAGTAGAATTACAAAACTGATTACACAGCAAATTCCTAATAAAAGAAATAGGTAGTTTCTATAGGTCCAAATAAAAAAATATGGGGCTTTAAGGAGAGCAGAGTGCAGGGCTTGCTTGGTCTGCAACATTCACAGGAACACTGCATTGCAATGACATGATTGGAGTCACCTGGTTTCAGTACTGTTATACCATTTTTACCATTTTCATATTTATTACCTGAAACATGCCTGTGATATATCTTCTTTTTGTAACAACCGTTGCTTACAGCAGGGAAAGCTACACAGTCCGACACACACAAAAGCTAGTTGATCAGGTCTGTAATTCTTCCAGTGAAAACGGACCGACCTCCACAGGTTAAAAGCCAAATGACTGGTGACATCATCACATGTGCTGACGTGCTCCGAGCTCGAAAATCACGTCTAGTTAAATCCCAGAAATTCTGAGACAAAACTACTGATAAAAGTAAAAAAAACTTTTTTCAAGTGTTTGTTTTGTTTACTGGAAGTACAAGTGGGATTGGAAGCAGGACTGAAAACACTGTGAATGAAGCCCTTCTGTCTGCAATGACTGCAGACGTGTTATTTTCATTTTCAGAATTCGTGTCTCTTTCCATTTAGATCTATCGCTCACTGACTAGAGCACGATTTCAAGATAGTTTATGACAAGTGGTATTCTGGTGCTGTGCAGTGCAGAAAGACTTAAATATTCATTGTACTTTTGTTTCACTGTGCACACAGGGTCCAGGTGTGTACTCCCCAGAACACACTCAACCAAACCATACTAGAGTTGCTTGGCATGATTACATATGATGATTATTTATCTTATACTGGGCCTTGGGCGCGGCCTCTCAGTTCATCTACTTTTCACGTTTCTTCTCATTTCCCTTCACAAACAGAAAGTTTGCATAGCAGGTAGTTGGTGCTCATGTGATCACAGAAAGAGCTTTGTTCATGAGATGACCATGTTAAGGATATCTGCTCTCAATGACATCATACAGATCCAAGAAAAGAAAAGCAAACCGTTTAAAATTGCACGTTTAGAGCAGTCTGAAACGTGAGCTTTTGGCCCAACGGGATTCCTCGCAGATACTGGAAACTTTGGTCATGTTTATTATAAGCACACTGCGCTCTTCTGGACAGAGATCTCAGATGTCGTTCCTAGAATCTGCTGGAGCCACTCGCCCAGTTTGGGGGCCTCGAGTGTTCCAGTTCTCACGAGGACCACTGTTGCCTTCACCTAGCACATCCTCTCTAGCTCTTCTCTCAGACCTTGGTATTTGTCGAGCGTGGTGGCTCATCTGTGCTGCCGGGCGCTCATGGAGTGCAGTGAGCTTCTCTAGCCAGTAGGTGTGAATCGTGTGAGGGTCTGGTGCTGTCAGTCACCACAGATGTTTTAGTAGTTCAAAGAGATGAGATAAAAGTTTATTATATTATTAAAATAATCAAACCCTTTATTTGTTTTATAAAGAGAGATTTAATTTTTTTTTTTTTTTGCAGAGACCATGCTCTAATCTCATCACAAAATAGCATTCAGGTGTAAATGGAGAAAATCCATCACTTCATATGTGATTGTTACAGGTATTTAGGGCTGACGGTATGGGGGATTGACTGGGAGCAATCAATGGCACAGAAGATGAGAAGCAATAATGGCGTGTCTGCATGATGAGGTTAACCCTAGTGCCCTGTCTCAAGCCATAAAATAAAAATAAGGGTCCTGAGCGCATACCTCCCCGTACCATTACCCTCAAATCGTTCAGTTCATATCTTGATAACTCTGGAAATCTTTGTGAAATGAATGAGGAGCAATTACACAAGAGTTCAGATGAGAGCCCCTTTGGCGAGGCTCTCCGTGTGACCGCATGCAGTTCCATTCAAATATTTCACTTTAGAGAAGCCACGCTTTTTAAATGTGGACCTGGACACTATATGCTACACAGGCATGTGGAACTCATACATTTGATTTACATACAGAAGCAAGCCTCAGGATTATCAATATGACCCAGCAGCAGCAGCAGCAGCTGTATCAAGTGGTCTCGGTGTAGATGATAGGATTCAAGTATCCTTACCTCGAGATGCCCTGCGTCTAAATAACCCAGTTAATCAGGATCCAATCGTAAAGGGCATTTATGAACAGAGAGGAAGTGTGCGGGTCATTAGTGAAGTATTGTACAACAAGAATGTTGTACAATACTTGTTTGTGTTCTAGAAGGGGACACATTTAACAATGAACATTAACACACTTGCTTTTTGAAGATGCCAATAATAATAATGCCTTAATAATAATTTTGTTTTGGGGGAAAGAATAGTCCAGATGTTACACACCAAAACATTTAGACTTGTACGTAATTATTTCCACTAGAAATAATTACGTACTTACTGAAAGACAAACAACGAGAACTGAGAAAGTCCTTTTTGAAGATTTGGATCTGTTCGCTTTGTTACAGCTCATATTGAGAAAAATATTTTGTTTGTGCTTCTTGCATTAGAAAAAAGGAAAGACGGTTGTTTGGATTGTCGATAGGAAGTTGTTTGCTTGTCTTCTTTTTGTTTCGGTGTTTTGTTTTTTCTGTCATATCTGTTTTATTCACCTTCTTGCCAGTCTGGTCAGATTTCAGTTTAATGAAAAATAAAATACTGAGCTATATTAAACAATCTAATAATAACAGCAGAACAGTTTATATTAAAAAAATCAGGTTTAATGAAGATTATTGTTTTTGTGGTATAGCTTTGGCTATTATAATTGTATTATTTGTATCACCGTGTCTATATGCTTATTTAGTGGCATATTTAATAGGCTCCTATTTCTGCTAAAGGTTAGAAATAGTTTAAATACCCTATAAAATTCCATATTAATAACAGCAACAGTTTGTCATAAGATTACATACATCAAGTGTCTTTATCGGCCGTCTCACTGACAAGAAACACTGTAAATGATGATTTGATCAAGACATGATAAGTCTTACCTGACAGCGATAAAGGTGCCACATCTGGTGGCCCAATCAATGCGATCCAACTGGGAATCAAAAGCTCAGAATCTAAAAATAAGGTTGTGTGTGGTGTGTGTGCGTGGGGGGTGTTTTTCAAACGTATTTTGATAGATGTGTTGAGATCTTCTCTCCATACATGATTAAAATGTCTTTATTTATGTTTTGGCCCCATTTCTTGATACAACTACCTCAGCACAGTAAAGCCCTGCAAGTTCAAGGGGAATATTTGAGGCATAATTTCAAGACCCGGTCTTCAAAATGAATATCAGTAAACAGCATTCAGAACTGCCTTCAGGGCAGCTCGAGCAAAAACTGTTGAAGCAAAGTGAAACAGTCTTTTGAACACAGATCTGGGACAAGAGGAATATAGAAGAGCCTGGTTCGCACAGAAATTAAGAATCACCTAATTATTGATAATCAATGCTAACTTCAACCCTTGCAGGCTCCTGCAATTCAGTTTTCTCACTGCAGCTAATAACATGCTCACTGGACCTGAACCAGCACAGAATGAAGTATCACCAAAAACAAGGCAGAAAAGAATGACAGGAGAGCCTCGGGTGCATGTGAACTGCTGCGAATCAGCAGAATTGGGAAAATACTCTCGATACTCACCTCTTTTTGGGCTTACGTTAAGTGATCAACGAGCTCCGGCCGCTTTTACTAATTATAATCTAACGTATGCACTGTTGTCTGCACGGAACACAACATTTAAAACAATTTGAAGCAGTAGAACAACTAAAGTCACGCTGTTTTACTCTAATACCAGTGAAGCAAGTCATTACTCAGCGCTTTCCTCTTTGCTGTATACACAGCACAAGTGCATATCAGAACAGCACATGCAGCACTTTGGTGCTAAACTTGCACAAAGTTGAAGGTCAGGTCATATCGGGGGAACCCTTTACAAAGTAGAGTCAAAAGTAATATTGGAGATATATATATATATATATATATATATATATATATATCTATATATATATAGTAGCATAGATCACACTAGAAAACACTGGCTGACTGTAACGCAGCTCAGCTGTCTCAAGTGACGTCTGGTTCATTTGTCTGAGATTTCTGAGCGACAAAAAGGAGGCAAAAAAAAAAAAAAGCCACTCTCCACATAAACATAGATAAGAGGACTTTTATGCACATTTAAAGAAGCAGAGGCTCCTGGAAGCAATTAATCACACACACTGCTTCTTAATAAATGTTAACACAACTTGTTTAGCCGGCGCTCTGTAAGATGTGCTTTTGAATTAATGTTTTAAGTCTTTACACTCGACTAGGAGATTCATCGGCATAATTACTTCTAAACAAAATATGCAACACGGAAATCGCCACAGATCAGTTGATTTAAGCAAGTACTACTACACAGATAAATGACCAGATAAAAGACAGTTTCCTAAAATGTGATTTTGCAGTATATAAAAAGTTTTTGTTTTTGTTTTATGTTTGAACTTTTATACGCGAGGTTATCAGCTTGTTACCACTTTTCCATCACATTTTGACCACAAAAACTATGTGAAGCTTAGAGGGTGGGAGGATAATACCGTCCCCCCCTCTACAGTAAAGCCAGACATGTACAGTTGGTCCACTGACCCAGATCGTGACCCCATTTGTCGAGTTGGTAGACTGCAGTTTGCCCCCACTTACACCAACGACTGTATTGTGTATATTAGCGTGAAAGACGTATCAGTTTACTCAACTTCACCAGAAAAAGCAATCCTGTTAGTGCTCCCTCAAGCTCTGAGCACTTGCAGAGTAAGGATTTCACAGCTCTTTGATTACTCTGGAAAAATATCTCTACAAAATCGATAGAATGAATGCCTGGCTGGTGGTTGGACCCCCGTATCTATTACCATACCATCAGTCTCCAGGTAAAATCTGATGCCTGCTGTGGGCTCTGATAAAGACTGCCAGCAGGTTTCAGTTTCCTGTCTTTTCATCAAAGGCTGCTGGAAGGTATTTACAGCACTATCCCTCAAGTCTAACAACCTGCACATGCAAAAACAAGCCGGCACAACTGCGTGAACAAAGATAATAACTGTGTCTGTTTTCTGCACGGTAATGAATATATTTCTGAGCTCGCTGCTTTTTTACTTTGCGGCGATCTACTGTAAGGAATTCTTCAGAAGGGTGACATATTGTGCTGTGAATGTTTAGGAGAGAAAGCACAAAATTTAAGAGCCAAACCTTCGCTGGTTGACACGCAATATCAGAAAGATGGATGGGGAAAAGTTCCTGTAATAGACTAGCCCTGCCTTGGGGGAAGGACCGGTAAACCTTGGCTGCATCACACTACAGAAACGCAAGATGAGCCGCTGGCCTCCCGGGTGACGGCTCCAACAGGGCTCACACAGCCATCATTAAGATATCAAATTCAAAGGCTGCTGTTCTCTCTGTTGTTTGGTGAGTTGTTGACTTGAGTTCATACTGTATTTTATGGCAACGTATGGTCAAACTGTTTCCCTTGAAAGCGATTATGCGGTTTTGACTACAGTGTTTTCAAATGCATCCTTCAGTTACAGCTAAATGTACACTCACCGGCTACTTGACGAGGTAGCCCATTCATCTGTTTGTTAACACGGTATATAATAAGCCATTCACATATCAGCAACATCAGCAGATTTAGGCATGCACACATGGTCAAGATGACCTGCTGAAGTTCAAAATGAGCATCAGAATGGGGAAGAAAGGTGATGTAAGTGACTTTGAATGTGGCGTGGTCCAAATGTGGCATAAACAACATGAAAGCATGATGAATGAACTAAAAATGGCCTCCACAGTCACCAGATCTGTGGGAGGAAACTGGAGCACCTGGAGAAAACCTACGCAAGCACAGGGAGAACATGCAAACGCCACACAGAAAAGCAAAGGTGGAATGGAACCCAGGCCCTTCTCGCTGTGAGGCAACAGTACTAACCACCACGCCACTGTGCTGCCCCCGTGTGATGCCATCATGTCAATATGGATGCAAATTTCTGTGGAATGTTTCAATCACCTTGTGGAATCTGTAACAAAGGCGGTCAGACTCAGGATAAGCAATGTGTAACTAATGAATTGGCCAGTTAGTGTATATTTATTGTTTTTTTGTAAGTGAGTAACTCATATTCTACAACAATAAACTGCAAACAGCTGTGGTGTTCAATATCTATCTAGTGAAGTTTTGTATAGCCTTAATTGATCAGTATACAGCTGCAGATCACATGATGCATCTGAAAACAGCGCAGACTGCCTTGTTTTAAAGAGAAAAAAAAATAGACGTTTGGTATTCTGAAAGCGTCCTCATCAAAGTGAAGTCTAATTGGTGTTTTAAATGTGACAGAGTGCAAACAAATCCTGCAGTTGTTGTAAATGCACCCTCTCAATACCAATATAGCCTCTCCCAAGCATCCCTGGATGTTCTTTGATTCAGACGGTCTTTATCAATTTGGTCAACGTAGGGCGGCTGAAGAGCGGAGGGACTCTGGGCCTAAACTTCAAGATGACATTATGTACTCGTCGGATTTTTCCACTCTATTAAATGATGTCTGGTTTTTTTTGGCCAAGCACATACTGTACACAGCACAACTACAGACTCATTCTTTTTGATTCTGTGCATTTAACTCCCCTCCAACACTCTCTGCACGTCTCTTCACATCAACAAACTGCTGAATAAATCTAACATGCAGTGTGCATCTCCGAGAGCACCAACAAAAATTCAACTTTTCGAAGGCGGAGATGTTAAAGGGGGGTTCGTTTTAACGTGCATTCAGCAGGATTGACCTCAGTGTGTTTCCCATAGCACCGGATGTATTCATCAGGAGCCAGCCAGCTCTTCCTCCAGTCACACCCAATGATGCTCAAGTTTACAGTTTCTCTGCAAAGCCAAAGAAATACATAAACAGATACACAAACATGGGACTATAAATCCAGCTTAAAACACACCAGTTTCTACAACCTTTTTCTCATAAGACACTTTTTTTGTCCAAATCAAATATTGTCCCAGTACAAGCGCATTCTCAAGATTAATTCTCATCTAAAGACGATCTCGCGAGAATCCCGATGCCTCGCAAGGAACGATAAGACAGATACATATTAGACGCAGCTTCCAATCAGAGCTAAATTATGTTCTTATCCTTGTGTGTGTGTGTGTGTGTGTGTGTGTGTGAAATCCTGCACGCCATGTTTGTATATGGATATATAAGTTGATTGATACCACAGCTATCTGCAATTGCAACTTTGCTTTATTCATATGCAAAGGAGATCTTTTCTTATCTTAACTTTCGACTGACAGGGAGATAATTCATAGCAGAGGATATATTCAGTTGCATAGCAACCTGCAATTATGCATGCTGTCTGGAGAGAAGATACTCACTCACTGTGTCCTTCTCCATTTCCTCCTAACTACACTAGAGTAGATCCTTTTTCTCAAGGAGTGGACATGATAAACACATCAATTAGCCGTGTCAAGGACAGATTTATGGCAGTCAGTCATATGACTGATAACAAATTTAACCGCTAAATTAATCAAATTCTAATCTTATGTATAAAGCGCTCAAAAGTCTAACACTTCACAAGACCCGACAGTGGCGACATCAGAAGCAGCAGGGGGTGGAGTGAGTGAAAATGGCTGCAGTGGTGCTCAGAAGGGAAGCAAATTAGGTATTCAGCAGGGTGGTGTGTTGCATCTTGGGGCCAGCATGAAAATAGCAACCCAAGCTGCAAAGCATCACTTCAGGGTCACCAGATCTGTAGTATTTGGGATGTTTTATTGCACCTGCTGGTACCCCTGTAAAGCTTGAAAAATATGAGCCACACTGAAAAACCGTGGCACTAACTCAGCTGATGGCGTAAGAGGATCTTCACCTTCGCTGCAGTGGTTTTAGAAAGTTAGAGAGGGGGGAAAAAAAGACAGTAAGAAGAAAGTGCCAAAGAGCATTATTTGCCAAGACAGCCCTCACTGATGACTGAGAAAAGCAGGTCCAGAGCAAATCATTGAACACCGCAGTACATAGTCACCTGAAGTGAGCCAGTACCTTCTGGCTCTTATTCGGGAAACCACAGGCTAAATCAAATACATTGAACTTCTCATTTCTGCCACACACCATGTTCCAGCTGGACTGTCACGGACAGCAACTCCCCTCCCGCCTGGCTCTGTAAAGTCCTACTGCTGATCATTTCTTGCAACGCATGTCAGTTTTATTGTTTATTCTATAGTCTATATTCTATAGATATACATATACTATAGAAATGTATCTAATTCAATCAAGGTATTTGGTTGTGACAACTATCTTTAGAAAACACTATTTAATATTCCAGATTTAGTCATTCTGCACCACCAGGAACAATGTGGATTACATAGAGAGAAACAAATGGACATTTTAACAAACTCTATGAAATGTCTTTTTTTCCTCACCCTCTTTTTGCATCAGCCAGGTAGTCAGATAATCAGGAAACATGAGACGGGCCAGTGAGACAAATGGTAATATCTCTGGTGTCAGACCGTGCTGCGAAAAGTACTCTATGCACGAGTGCCATTTTACTGCAATACTCCTTCCTCAAAAACATGAAATCTATGAATATTTTTGAATATGTTGCAAAAATGTGGAACAAAAACACAGCAACTTTTAATGGTATAGTTCTTGTATTTGCTGCAGAAGCGTGAGGCATTTACATAGCACATGTGGCTAAAAGCCTGCTTTCTTCGGGTCTGCACAGGCTGGTTGAGAAGGCCTCAACTATTCTGCCAACTTCGTAACAGCGACGGAGGAAACGCAATAAGCAAGAATGCATCGCATTGAACAACACTTCAATTCATCCATTAGTTGTGCACGCAGTGCATGCATAACACACCTGCATTAGGGTTTGGAAAGCAATCATTAATTACCTTTCTGTAATGAAGAGTTGGATTGGATCATTTGGACAGTTTATCTTCATCTACAGCGCGAATATTATACTCCAGTCAAAGTACAATTTTTAACAAGCAGTAAAGGGAAATTCCACCTGCAATATGTCAGCATAACACTGTAGATGCACAGTGGCTGTTTTCTCTCACGCTAAGTGTTCTGTTCTTGCTGCTTACTGATGGACACCGACATATCAGTAATTAAAATTCTCGGCTGATGTTTATTTTTTTTTAATCATGCTACGCTGCAGTTCAAAGTGCCACATGCTGGGATGCCATTGCAATGGTTTAACAGTGTAATGAGGCATATTTGATAGCTGGCGTACACAGAGCTAGCAAACAAATGATCAGTAATGGATCTGTGGCTGATTCACAGAAAGCAAGACAAATGACAAGCCTCTTCTCGGTGATGGGATTCATTGTAGTTGTTTAATAAGTTTTTCAGAAGATGTACTTTCATTCTTGGGGAGGAAAACAGGCATTCACTCAGAAATTACTTTAGGTATCCAGCACAAAGCATCTTTCTGCTACCAGCTGAAACTTTAATGAATGAAATAGCTAATTCACTAACTTTACACTAAGTGATTATATATATATATAGTAACCTATCCATTTAAATTGTATTAATGTAATCACTTTTAGTGAAAGGTGGGTGCCGTTAAGTGGCACCTGGTCAAGGTGGTATTCCAGTCAAAGTCCAGACCTCTAGGGAGCTGTGCATAAGCTAATGCCTGCAAACCTCAGTGAACTGAAGCAACACCATAAAGAAGAGTGGGCAAAAATTACTTCCCAACAATGTGAGAAAGTCATACAGAATATAATTTTAAGTACCAAAAAACATAAGACCGTTGATATATGCAGCAGAAATCAGGCAAGTGTTGCAACACTGTTAAAAAAAATTGTGACAAATGCAGAAAAAAATTTAAGAATAAAATAAAAAGGAACCAGGATGCCTTCTGGACCCCTCTTAGGTGAGGTATTTCAAGCATATCCTACCGGGATGAGACCCTTAGGCAGACTTATGTCTTCTGGCCAGCTTAGGAATGCTTTAGTATCCTCCTGGAAGAGCTGAAGGCGGCGGCTGGGGAGAGCTGCTTCTCTGATTAGACTGCTGCCCCCGCAACCAGATAAGCGGTAGAAAATGGATGGACAGATGAATAATGGGTCACTCCTATATGAAGCATCATTATAACAGGACGGCTCGAACTGATAAAAGGCGCTAGATTAACAGATTCAATCAACAGATAACTTGAATTTGCTCATATGTCTGTCAAAGCACACCTTAATGCGCATGAATAGTCCCAATGCCTTTCAGCCTACTTGGCATAACTACCTCGTGCACTGGTCCAGTGTGCAGCTAAAGTACACTGCAGCTGCAGTCTGGTTTCTTTAAAGACGTGGTTAACCAGGGGAGGACGGAGGCACCTTTAAGCTGTACTTCAGAAGATCTCACATGATCTTCAGAAAAATTAGTAAGACTTGAGTAGCTTAACCAGACTGCCACTCTCCAGAAATTAATGCGATATGAGTTTTCATGATTTTCCTCATTAGTTTCTGTTTGCACAGGGACCTGGAGGCAGCGCTTCCTTACCGTGGATATCTCCCATCTAGTTTTAATGAGGTTCACATGGGAGTTGTTCGCTGCTCTCACTCAGGCTCTGAGGTCAGGGGTTGTCATTTTCACTTACTGGGGGTATTGTAAAGCTCATGCTATACAAATTGACAAGAGAATTACAGTCTTGCCCATCACGGTATCACCTTACCCAAGCCAATTACCTCTATGCTATTCAAACTCACACATGGGAAATATGTGGAATCTGTAAATGACACTGACACGAGTGTGTGGGAGGCTGTCATTAAAAAGATTCAAACTTGAGCTTTTTGATCTATATCTTTACATTTGTTCTACTATTATACATGCAAAGACTCTGACCATCTGCTTAGTCCAACACAGGCAAACAAGAGAAGCTTTTCCCGAGCACTGGATGGAAGGAAGTAAAGATTTACTTCTTTCAGTGGTCTGCGTTTGCTTTGGCGCAGTCGATGAGACTACGCGGGGGTCTGCAGAAGATCCATTTTTAAAACTTTTCCTGCATTTGTCACACTCATCTTTTTAACTGCATTGTTACACTTGCCTAACTGTGGTACGGCCTGTGTGTCTATTCAGCCCATATAGTTCTCTCTTGGGTAGTGATATCAATAGCAATATTTTGCCAACCTCTCCACCCAGCTCAAATGCCACTCAACGCCCACCAGAAGATTATTATCGTCATTATTATTATTACTATACAGGCATGATGCACCTACCTACTACTCAAACAAAGTGTTATGAAGAGCATTGAAATGATCTACCGGTCCCTCCTCTTCAGTCAACGTTCAGATCACTACATGCAGCTGCTCCGTTATTTCAAATAAGCCCTGGGAGAGCACTGTCTTTTTGTTACCTACGTGCAGCCACAACTCACTTATATCTTTTCTTCCTATATTAACTTGGTAGCTATGCCAACCAGCTTGGAATTGGTCACTTGTGCATCTGGACGAGGTTTAATTGCGACGACGTTTTGCTTTGATTTGCCAGTGTGTGAGTTTGCTGCCAAAATCTACAATTCATCCAAGCAAAGCAGTCGATATAACCCGAGCGTTAACCCTTTCATTAAGAGCTGGATAAGAGCCAGCCGTGCCCTCCACTGCCAGCATGGCGAAGGTTTCTCCCTGTGCACAGCAGCCTGTAAACCTGAGATGAGATTGCTTGTTTGTGTGTTTATTTTATTTTATGCTAATTCATTCATCATCTAAAAATCAAAATTTCCTAGATTTTCTCACGTCATTGTACAGACAGTTTGGGTTGAGCTGTCTCGCAGAACGATTAATCCTCAAATCATTTCATTATGTTCCGTTTGAGGGGCGTCAGCATCTCATAAACTGCACAAAGGGATGGAGTTTGTACCTTTAATTGCCAACAAAGGCTAGAACACCTAGCTTTACAGGAGAATTCTCTCTGATTGAAAATGGAGCAAAATTAGCTTCTAGACTGAAAAATTAAACTGATGAGCAGATTCTCTGTATTTGACTGAAGGTTGTTCCATGCTGGCAAAATATGATATATGAGGTGATGGTTTAATGTGACATTTCCATTAAGTTAGGGGACTCGCAAGATTTGTTGTTGTTGGCGAAGGGAGAAAAAAAAAATCTAAAATTTATGAATACAGCAAGAAGCGTAGGGAAAGTGAGCATGGGAATGACATGCATTAAAGGTCCTGTGGAATTCCAATCCAACATGTCCCATAATGCAGCAACCTGCATCTTTTTATGAAGTGGTCCAGAGCAGTTAAACCATTACCCAAGAAACTATAATAGTATTTGGTGACATCATCAGGAGTTAGATTTTTCAAACTGCATTAAAGCAGTGGCATCTTCTTAACACTAGAACTACCAGCATTTTCAGACTACTCCTTTTTCTACCAAGCGCTGCCAAATGGCAGTTGTGAATCCA
>JAVDPK010001119.1:32699-59501 GCA_034780415.1 Cichlasoma orientale
GATGTCTCAGACATTTCAGACTTCTAGGCTCTGCTCAAGCATACCCCTCCCCCTAAGGTCTGTGCTTGAAACTCCAGGCAGGTAATGGCTGCATTTACAAATGAAAGGGGGTCGTCTAGTGTTTGAGTTGTGCTGGCCTCATTTGCATGACACAATTCACAGCTGCCATTTGGCAGCACCATGGGATTTAAAGGTATAACTGCCATTTGGCAGGAGTCTGGTAGTTCTAGTGTTAAACGTGAAAGTAGCGGAACCATAACTGAAACATTTTTTGGTTCAGGTAATAATAAAATACACGACACATTAGCACAAGCTTCAAAATGCATTGCACGCCTACTGAGTGATCCTTTAATGAAGGAGTTCCTCTTTAATAAACCAAATTCTGTAGTGAGCTTGTAGACGTCAGCTGAGAGGTCACTTTTTTTTCTTCCAACAATGCACTCAGCTAAACAATGCTGCTGAGCGCTAGAGTGGGGCTTCACAGTACAGTATTTATGCAGCTTTAACAAAGCCAGAAAAATCCACATACAAAACAGAAGGACTGGTGTGCCTGATGGGAAAAGGCTTAGTGGCAGCTATAGCCACATCTGCATGCATTGGGTTTTGCCGTTCACGATCAATAGTGGAGAAGCTTCAAAGAGGACAGCAATACGCCAGAGGGCTCCGCAGAGAAGACACGTTGGGCTAGGGTGCTTGTATTCTGACTTTCATTGTGTCGTGTGTTTTACATTTGCCCCGTCTCAGCGAGCAAGCTAACACTTTCATCAACACCTCAGCGCTGGACAACAACAGAAATCTTCAGAGGGAAATGAGAAAAGGACAGCCAACAAAAAAGTGTCAGCAAAATTGAGGCAATTGTACATAAAATGCTGAATTCTTACACAACAGGAATGGGACAAACTTTGTGCGTCTTACAGGACGAGGCTTTATTCTGAAAATATCAAATGTGAAATGGAAAAAATGGGTGTGAAGCAATAAAGGAATCTTCTTGTCCCTCAAAGCAAAAGTGACACGAAGGTCCAGACGGCCTTCGCTCAAACATGGAAGAGTAGCAGTACCAAGAGCGATGGGCAGCACGGTGGCATGGTGCCTCACAGCAAGAAGGTCCTGGGTGCAAATCCACTATGTGGTGGGGCCTTTCTGTGTGAAGTTTGCATGTTCTCCCCATGTCTGCGTGGGTTCTCTCCGGGTACTCCGGCTTCCTCCCGCAGTCCAAAGACATGCAGTTAGTGGGGTTAGGTTAAGTGGTGATTCTAAATTGCGAATGCGAGTGTGAATGGTTGTTTGTCTTTCTGTGTTAGTCCTGCAACAGGCTGGCGACCTGTCCAGGGTGTGCCCTGCCTCTCACCCTATGGCAGCTGGGATAGGCTCCAGCACAGCCCACAACCCTGGATTGCATAAGCGGAGGAAAATGGGTGGATGGATATCAAATGAGATGGGATAATACTGTGTGATAGCAGGAGCACTGAGCGCTGTATGTTAGCAAATGAGAGTGAATAGCTTTATTAGAATGTAACATCATCAGAAGTATAGTATGTCTTTTTGGATAAAATCCAATCCACTTTGGAATTCAGGCTGAAAAATGAAGCCAACACAGAAGTGACAAAAACTGCAGTTCGAATGGCCACTTGAGGCTGGCTAGAAATGTGAATCAATCAGTCATAGACTTTAATATCAAAACATTCATCTTTAGAGCTGAAATATAAAAAAGCATTTTTTTATATATTTGCTCAAAGCTTCGAAACAGCAGCCCGCAAACCAACGGGCGATGTCAAGGTGGCTACGTTCATCCTTTATAATGTAAACTACGGGTTATACCAGAGTGAACAAATGACACTAGAGAACTCAGCTTTTATGCAAAAATCAAACGAAGCTAAAATACATCATAGGCATAACTCGTTCTTACAGGTCCGCCACAAATGATGGAACAACTGTGAGTCAAAGTGCAGGGCACAGCAGTGAAATGAACAGATCAGCCGATGGAAGTTCACATCACCCAAAGCACCAAAGCTGCTCCAACTCACAGCGCAGACAGCAGCAGGTCTGTTCTCAGTTACTGTCCCGAACTCTGAAGCCACGGAGCATTAGCGAGGTCCAACGCTAAGAATGCCTGTTAAGATCTGGCTTTCGATTGTTATTGCAGCGCTATATTTTGGATATGTTCTTTCCTTACGGAACAAAATCTGCTGAGGTATTGTGACGTTAAAACTGGGCCTTCCACAAACCGTTTTCACAAGCTTCTCGCATTAAGGTTTTACTAAACTGCAATCAGAGACAGCGAGATATTTTTGCCATCTAGACATCGAGGGGAATTTACATTATGCTGCTTTGTGACTAGAGGATTACCGACTGTATTATCATAAGAAGTATAATTTAAGGAGAAAAGACATCAGGCTATAAAACAGCCTGGACCTTATCACAGATATTAGAAGCATTTGGTGCTAAATATGAGGCATATGGCCACGCTTTAGCACAGGCTAAAACAGCAAAGGCACGGATCGTTTTTGACATTATTTCAGGAGGGCCTCGAGTATTGGAATCTCCCTGATTAGAAGAAGAAATATGACACGATAACTGTTGAAAAGAAAGATGTCTATTAGAGTGCGCCTGTGTCCTGTGGAGGTATAATTAAATGTGATGGCTCTTGTTTCATATTAGATGATATGAATACAGTATTAGCCATTAATGGGTCAGAATGGTGATGATGGTGCTGAAAAATGGGAAAGAAAATGGAACGAAGAATCATGATAGAGGAAGCAAATTAGTTTCTCACCTATGTTGGGCTGCAGATCTGAAAGGTATGATAAAAGCCTCGGCGTACTTCAGAATTAATTACAATGCCAGCTGCCAAATGTGGACATATTTTCTTTGTGGAATGCGAAGCAGAAAGACTCCATGATTACAATGCAATCACATAGTGATTGGAAATCCACGATGGCACTGCTAAAGAGGCAGTTATTTTGGCGTTGGGTGGGCCTGATTACTGCTATTGAATGGAACAAAAAATATGCCATTTTTGGCAGAAGCCAGGCAGCTCTCTTTTGTTTAGTTCTTTTTATCAGCTGTTATTTTGAATACAATTTAATACCTGAGAGATCAAACAGAAGTCAAAGGACGGCAGAAGCCTTGCAGATATAATTTAGCCCCTTAAGTAACTGAAGCTCTTGGGATTTGGGAGTGGTCCACAAGCGTTTGCTACATCAAGACCTATAACAAACAACGTATACCTGTACCAGAACATGATATCCTCAAGAACATAAATACTAATGTTCTGCTGCACTTTGGAACTGCTGGGCCTGAGCTATGAGTCGATTTTGGCGACAACCACACTGGAGGCAATTTTTCTATATATGCAGTAATGAGGCTGGTGTGAGATTGACCTTGCTCAAATGGCATTGCTAATAATGCCATTAGAACCACAATCAGAGCCATTTAATCACCAGGCTTAATGCTCCTAATATCCCAGGTTGTGACGCTTGCAATATTAGCAGCTTTTGCACTTTAAAACAAAGACCAGAACAGATTAAATTGAGTTCAATGGCTTTTTAAACCTTCACTTGTGTCTTTGTGAATTTCGGCGTCAAATTTACTTTTTGCACTTTGCTATGCACTCTGTTGAAAGCTAAGCTCCGCAGCAGCTTAATCAGTTACACATAAGGCTCCTAATCCTACTGAAATCCTTGACAAGACGCCCTGCCAAACAACACGATTTGTGACAGATTCCTGCCACATATCCTACTGCTTACATGACCCTGCCTCAGCCGCCAGTACCCACGCATAAGGAAATGTGCACCGTCACTATCTCAGCTTCTGCAAATCCAGACTCACACCGCACTTCACTGTCCCACTTACATTTGCATATAACATTAACTAATTACCACAGCTCCCAGGGTGTCATTGCATTATTTGGCTCCTTTGTGATCAAAAGCAAAGACGTCTTATTATTTGTAGCCCAAGAACCTGAGGAGCAGTCCTAAATCCTGCTCTTCTAAGGCAGGAAATCTGTTCTGAAAAACCTCTCTTTCTTGAGACAATGCAGGCAATTGGGAGTGAGCTGTGCAGCCTGTGCTGGGTTATAGAGACTGTAATTGGCGCTGTGCCTCACTAACCACATAGCAAAGGTGTAACAGTTGGTGATGGAGCGGCATATGTAGGCAATGAGTTGTGCGGGTGGGCGGGGTGTGTGCAAATTCTAACCTGTGTGAATCTCTGAGAAACAAAGGCAAACGATTGTACAGACTGTTAAACTAAAGTTGCTCAAATTAGTCAGGATGCCGCTTCAATTATTTATAAAAAATTGTGGGTTTTTTCCACTTTCATAAAAAACAAAACAAAAAAAACCCCCCAAAAGCAAACAAAAATATTTGGTGGAGAAAATCATGATCACCTGAAGATGCTGATTTGCTGCCTTTTCCTGTCATGCAATAGCCATTAGAGTGCCTTTAGTGGAATATACTACAGATATTCAATAAATCCACCGCGTACAGTACTGTGAAAAACTCGTGAGCCCTCTTTTTGCTATATTTTGCTAGGAAATGGGTGCAGTGGTTTATTGAAGCATGGAAGAATACATGGAAATACAGGCAAAAACAGAGTTTGTAGAATTCTCACAAGCTTGAAAGTCAGTATTTGTTATGAAAACCTTTATTCTTCATCACAGCCTGAACTCTCTTTACTGAACGCTTTATTGTAATTTCTTTAAGTAGTTTTCAGGAAGAGTCCTCCGGGCTTCTTGAAGGACATTTAAAGCTCTTTTTTTTTTTTATCTCGGCTGCCTTGTGTAAAGTTCTCTGTCAAGATGATCCCACACTGCTTCAATAAGGATGAGGTTCGGGCTCTGGGGAGGCCAATCCATGACTGAAAGTGTTCCATTCTGTGTTTTTCTGTACAGCAGGGATGCTCGCTTCCAGGCCTCGAGAGCCGGTGTCCTGCAGGTTTTAGATGTGTCTCTGCTTCAACACACCTGAGTCAAATATAGAAGTCATTAGCAGGACTCTGGAGAACTTGACTGCATACTGAGGAGGTAATTCAACCATTTGATTCAGGTGTGTTGGATCAGGGACATGTTGCATGTTGAATCAAAATCTGACTGTATGTTTCTGCATTCATAATTCCATCAATTTTGGCAAGATCCCCAATACCACTGGCTGAAATGCAGCCCCAAACCATGACAGAGCCTCCATCCTATTTTATAGATGGCAGTAGATACCTACTACTGTACCTAGCTCCAAAATTGATGATGACTTGAACCAAAAGAATCTATTTGGATTCATAAGACTGGTTGCACTGATTTTCAGTAGAGTTCTTGCACACCTCACCCTTTTCTCCCAGTTTCCCTTCTTTAAGACACCTCCTCCCTTCCTGACGGCGCTCCTTTCACTGAGACCATTTCAGCTAACACTAGATGGATCAACTGAAGTTCTTGGGTCCTGTGTCAGTTCTTTGCAGGATTTTTTCAAATTGCTTAAGGACATGACTGTCAGATACTGTTCATCTGCCCGTATTTTTTTTTCGGCCTGGCACTCCTTTTGTCCTCCACTTGTCCAGTTTCATGAGTTTTTCTTAAGCACACACTACACACCATTCCAAGGCATGCCAAGTTTTTGGCTATTGGCCAGACACGAGGACTGAACTGAAAATGAGGGAAAAGCAGTCAGTGTCCAAAGGAAAAACTTTGAAAGACCTTGGAAGGGTTGGAATTCAAAGGATTTTTTTTTTTTTTTACCATTTCTGCAGACAAACATGCAAACTGTTGTGATGTTCATGTCTCTTACCAAAATCTACCAAAAGTCAGGTGTTCCAGTTAAGGAGACGAGACTAGAGGTGTTGGTTTGCAGAGGCACCATCGTCTCCCATTATAACCAGAAAGCCCCATTGAGATCAATCTCTTTTTGGAGTTTGTAGCAGCCATACAAGCTAAAATCATCTCAAAAATACAACAGAAAAAAAAGACATACTGCTTACTGGCAAACTCTGCTCATCTCGGAACTTCTTTGAGATTTCTTAATGTGACTCTTACATAAATCAAAAAAAAATATCCACAGGAAAATGTTACAAAAGCATTCCTAAAGAAATGAATGTCACAATGAGACAAATTGTCTGCAATTGTATCAGAGCTCTCGCTGCTCTCCAACAATGGGCACACCAAGAGCACAATGTGCAGTTGTAAAAGAGGCGAGAAAGAACCAATAGGTAAGAGCAAAACACCTTCAGAAAAGCTCTGATCATAACATTTTCAGAAGAAAAAAATACTAAACAGGAATGGTGGGTGTAGAAATACAACAAAGACACCACTGCCCCCCAAAAACATATTGAGGCATGTCTCAACCTGACAAACCACCACCTAGGTGCTTCACAGTACTTCTGGGGCAACATTCAGTGGATAGATGGAAAAAAAAAAAAGAGGAAAATTTAATGGGAAAGAATGCATGCTGCTATGGTTGGAGCTAAAACATCATACTAACTGGAAAACATGGTGAAGGGACCATCATGGTTTTGCAGCTATTTTGCTCGCTCCAGCCCTGGGCACCTATTAATCATCACTGGATCAAGAAATTTTGCAGGATACTGTCAGGGCAGCAGTAGATAACCTGAGGTTTATGAGAGGTTAGGCGGTGCAACAAGGCAATGATCCAAAGTACACAAGTAAATCAGAAATTTAGTCAGACTTGTGCTCGATAGTGACGTAGATCTGTCACACTTTGTGAGTAATCTAGAGTAAGATCCTGGCAATTGCAACGTTTTAATGAAATGTGTCTCCAGCTCCTGGAAACACACATCTCAAAAAAAGGATGTATAAAATCTAGCTAACCTCACTTGCAGCTAACCACTGAACAGCATAAAGATAGTGAGAGACCAAAAGCGTGTGGCTTAAAATTGAACTTTAAATGTTTCTCTGTCACAGACACACAGAGCAGCCTGAATGCAGGCACCCACGTTCCATAGGACCACCCGGCCTTGGCGAAAGGTGAGCAGCGAGCACGCAGCATCAGACCTGTAAAAACCCACATCGCATCACAATGACACAACTTTAGCAAACATCTCTCAATCACTTTTCAAACTGGAGAAAATTCAAACACATCTTGAGACTTATTAAACACATTAAGCAGTTGCAGCACTGCATCAGGAGAGTTTTCATCATTTTCTGATTAACAACCAGAGTCAGGATTCTAATTTGTCACATTGTGACTGCTGTAGCTCCTTGTAAGGCCTCCAGATTAAAATCCAAAATTGCAGGCTGATTTTTAATGGGAAATCAGTGGAGACAGGTTATGACACAAATTTTGCTTCACTGCAGAACAATTCAGTTTCAATACCCAGGATGAATAGCAAATGAGCTTTTAACTAACTGTGACCAAAACTATTGCCTCAAATAATAATACAAACTACAAATAGCCCAAAAACAAAACAAGCCATTTTTTCACAACAACATTTTTTAAGAGGAAAAAAAAAACAAAGGTCATTTTTGTTTACTTAGAAATATAGATGCTCAAGGAGCCTCCTGATAAAGTCCTCATGAAACTGGAATATCCTGTCTAATTCTTAGACAAATTGCAGAGCGGTTGCTGAAAGCTGCTGCAGCCTGCTCACAACTGCCAAAGCAGGCAGCAGCTGGTAGATTTATGAGAGCATCAAGTCATTCATAAGCTCAAAGCCAAGCTATATGTGGTAATATGATAATATGTGGAGTGTAGTTTGTGGAGGAAATTAATTCTCAGGTAGCTGCAGCCGGTCTGTGTTTTGAGATCAATCTAGGCTTAGCCTTTTCTTATCCGTCTCTCACCCTTGGCACTACAAGAACCCTTGTACACCTCATCACGGGGCCTTTGGTAGGCTCAAGGCTTTTCTACGGTTTTTGAGATAGTCAGAGGTATTTGTGTTGCAACATAAGCCTTGGCCTTCTAACCTTTTCCACAGTGAAGCTTGTTTTGTGTTTCTGAAAAGCTGCAGGAAGAGGTTAGAAAGTGCTTAAATTAGTTTGTTAATGAGACTAAAGTCAAGCTTGGTTTAAAACCTCAACATCCAAATTCCTCTTTCATCAACCTGTAGCCATTAAAATAGTCAGACTGGTTATTTTTTTTATCCAAGTCCAAGTCGGCCAGTTCTGGATATCAGCCCTGAAGATTAGAACTGGTATCAAAAAACTGACAGCAGACGTTTGAGGTGCTAAGGAAGCACATCTTCACCACATCCATGAACTTATCAGTATCAAGTTAGACATCTCTAACTAATGAGGCTTGATGTATGCTTAAAGCTTCATTGTACTCCTGGAAGCAATCAGTATATTTGTGCCCACATTGTTAGTTCAGCTACACTGTAGAACTAACAATCAGAATAGAAACAAATGTAGCAAATCTAGGACATATCTACAAACACACACACACACACACATATATATATATATATATATATATATATATATATATATATATAAAATGTGTGCATCATGACTAAACTAACACACTCAGAGTACACAATAAGTTAAGCACAAAATACCAATTATTAAATTATTACTACAGAGGATCCAAAATGTGCAGTTCAGAAAACAGCAAAAATCATGTTTTAAAAGAACAATAAAACCAACAACAGCAGGGAGATCACGCTGCATGTTGCACTGTTTGACTTTTGGCTGGTAACGTCTGAACATTTAATGCCTTCCAACAGTGTCACACAAACAGGGAAGAACGTGGGCGACCCGCTAAATGCGTTCAGATCACTCGGCATATTTCCATCATGTGGCTGCCAAATAACACGACTCCAGTCAGCACTTTTAAGCAATTTCACAATTTAAACAACTCCTAATATAAGTGTAACTTTTTATAACACTAACATTTGGCCAAAAGACATCCTGACTGCTAGTTTCAAAACCGTGCAACACATTCTGCGTTTGTTTAGCCCCAGCAGATATCCAACACTCAAGTTAATTTTATGTCAGAGGAGCCAAATCACTACTGGAGTGATATGACCTTCAGTGGTCAGAAATTACTCTAATTCTCATTGGTAAATTGCTCACAGCATGCTACAAGTTTACAAGTATTTTTTAAAATAATATTCATTTATGTCAATGGACACACTGAGGGAATGAGAGAGGCAAAAGAGTGCTCGCTGGCAATTTGTCATCACTTCCTGTGAGCAGCCTGAGATTAGGCTTATTAGACAAGTGCAGTTTTTACATAGAACTTTTGGAGGTTCTCACACATCAATCCACCAAAATGAATCAGACCCCTCAGTCAATTCATAATCTGTTGAAACATCCAGAACGCCACTGATGTTGTCAGTCTTCACACTTCTTTCGCTACGATAAGGCACTGCTGCAGGATTTCCAAATCAGACATGTGGGCCCCACCGACGGCTCAAAGGAAACCGCATTCATTTGTAGATAAATTTATGATGTCTTATAAATTTGAACTGGAATATGTACCGTGAAAATTTGTTTGTGCTGCTGCGACCTGTGAACTCTACTCTCGTCTGAGCTCCGGCATTTTTTCCTGATGCTTGCACATCCTGCTGATATTGCTTTGCTGCTTTGTAGTTACCCCCATATACTAATTTGCATCAAATTTCAGCTATCTTCAGTGTTTCAGATCATTTGCATGATGTTTGCAATCTGACAGGGTGTGTACTTGACTGTGTCTGAACATGAAAGAACTCCTGCATAGAAACGGGGATGAAGATCACTGTGACAGATGATGCTGGATAGCCGGAGCAGGAACAATCTGCTCACTCTCCTAATTTGGCCATTCTCCTAACAAAACAAGAAGTCACATCACAAGGCAAAAAGCAATAATTATTCCCCATTGCTTAAAATTACAATCTGTGACAGACTGATAGGATGTGGTCACCCGAAGAGTTTGAATGAACCATCTTATTTAGTTTCTGTTCATTTCACTTTTATTTTACCAAAAAGCCACGGAGGCCAGTCTTTTTTTTTTTTTTTTTTTTTTACGATTGATTTAACAGACATACAACTTCACAACATATTAAAATGTAACATATACAACAAAAAGTACAGCATATACTACAACACAATAAACATATAGTATATAAAACAATTATTTAAAATCAGTGGTCTTTTAAGAAAAACAGCCACATGCCTCCTTCACAGAATTCTTTATGAGGCTTTATGATGTCCATTTTCATACATTTCTGGGGTGCACAGTAAGAAAATGCAGTTTTTCCTAGATCTGTCACAACACTGGGCTCATTACAAAGCAACTATTTAAAGGAGTGTAGATGGTAAATATCTGAGCTAAGAGTCTCTGGAGCTTGAAAAAAGGGTGAATGGACTTCTTTTTGTTTCTTGAAGACGTTTCTCCTCCCATCCCAAAGGCTACTTCGGTTCTCAAACTAAAAGGTGGAGAGACCCAGGTATTTAAACTCCAGTGGGTGTAGTCCCCTTGCGGTGGTTGTGACCCACTATTGTTCATGTACATAATCACATGCGCCAAGGTGTGAAAGGAGGCGTGGGTCATTACAATCAGTGGTTTCAGGTGAAACCGATTTGGGACTTCGCCCCATTCTATCAAGTGACTTATTGAGGTCACCTGAACAAAGGTATGAATGTGGGTTGAGGTGCCTGGGGAGGGAGCTCAGGACAGCATTGTAAACAGGGGAAATACCTGGGTCTCTCCACCTTTTGGTTTAAGAACTGAAGAAGACTTTCGGATAAGGTGAAACATCTTCAAGAAACAAAACGAAGTCCAATCGCCCTTTTTTCAAGCTCCAGAGACTACTATGACCTGGATGACTGAGAACCTACAGACATCCAAGCTAAGAAGAACAAGTGTAAATGCTGTTTGTCTATTCCCTTTCCCCTCACCCCCATCCAGTTGTAGCTGCCCCTCCCTGAGCCTGTTTCTGCCACATTTTTCTTCCTGTTAAAAGGGAGTTTTCCTTCCCACTCTTGCCTAATGATTGCTCAGATGGAATCGTCCGATTGCTGCCGTTTTCTCGCTAATATTGCAGGGTCTTTACCTTACAGTATAAAGTGCTTTAAGGCAACAGTTTATAAACGGAACTGAACTCAAATTTAGTTAAAATTTGGTTTTCTGAATATCATGGACATTTTGTGCTTAGCTTTTAAATTAGCAGTGTGCAGGGGGTGAAATGTTGGCTGAAGCTCTTGCACCACCTGTACTGTGAAGGCACAATGCACACAAGTAAGAGTCATCAGCATAGAGGTGTATTTTTGCTTGAATGTCCTTACCCAAGTCATTTGTAAAAGTATGACGCTATGGACCAAACAAACAAACTGCATTCCCTGTGATATCTAGCTGCAACTGACAGCTGCAAACTGACCTCTGGTTTTTGCCAGTATTTGTTTATATTGTTGTTATTTTCATAGAAAAGTTTTGGCACACCTCTGTTAACTTCTGTCTTGTTTCCCATGGCCCCACTTTATAGCATACTGTACTTATATATACTACATAAAAAGTATGTGCACAGTCGTGTCCATCAGACCTGAAAAATACAATAATAGACTGCAGGCTTCAGTTCCAATTAAACTATTTTGAAGCCTGCAAAATGCTCCTACCCAAAACAATCTGCTCTCACTGATGGGGGACAAGCCGTTATAAGAGGCATCAATACATGTGATCAAGTGTCAGTGTCCTATTGTAAAGCACTTGGCAAATAATTTACTCCTAGCTGTTCCACAGTGTCATAAACCTGAAAACAACAACTGCAAAATCAAAATGGGAACTCACTCATTTTACAACCAAAATGACACGAGACTGAGAAGAAGTCATCCTCCATCTGCAAAGGCAAAGCTGGCTATCATTAGTCTACAAAAACCTTTTAGTTCCACTTGTAACTAACTACAGATTATTAGATGGAGAAGATGACAGTATGATGACATAGTCGTCCCAATATTAAATCTCATATTTTCAAGTGATATAAGAATTACTGTACTACAAAAGATAACTGTAAAGTGGGAATATTATGACAGATCCGCAAATATTTGCCCTTTTTAGACTACTGTATATGCCAGTTATTTCCCTTATGGTCTGGCCTTGAAGGCAGACAAATTACTAAAACTATATATTTCCTTTGCTTTAGGCAAAAATAAATGCAAAAGTAAATGTCACTACATAATTTAAGATTCAGCAGACAGGTCCCTTTAAAGCTTTAACAATTTACAGCTATTAAACACTGGCTGGTCCCTTTCTATCATACGCTGGGGGGTTGTCTTATTTAGAGAAGATCAACAGTTTTCTAAAGACGTGATCGTGGCTGCTGCTGAGGGACATTTACTTACAGAAACAGCAGTTCGGAATAATAGCTTAGTTGAAAAAAAATAAAAACTAACTAAAACCCTTTTTTTTGTTATTACACAGGAAAAGTAAACACTTGCAGTTTTATGAACTGTTGAACAATAAAGTCATGGAAGCATAATTTGGCAGGCACTCTTTCTGCCTTTCAAGATCAAGCGGAAAATAATTTATTCTCATCTCGTAGAGGAAAGGAGTACAGGCCCATTGGTTCATACACCTACCTTCCAAAAGTAACAGGGAGGCCAATCTCTTTATTTTTGCTGCAGCCTGAAAACATTTGGGTTTGACATTTAAAAAAATATATATATATAAATAAGAAAAGATCAATATCTCGGCTTTTATTTACATCTGGGTCTGATAGACAGTTCAGAAGATACTGTAGCACCTTTTGTCTGAACCCACCCATTTTTCTTGTGAGCATAAGTATTGGAACAGATAATTGGCCTCACTGTTCCAGTACCTTTGGAGGGGAGTATAAGTTTAAGTACTGATAAACTGTGTAGACACACACACACGTGATCAATGCTGATAGGGAATTTTGAACATAACGTAGAAAAATATGTGTGAAATATTCACGGGTTCAACAGAACTAATGAAACAAAGAACATGTTTTAATTATATGTTCATATCAACCAATTTTGTCTCTAAGCTGAATTGCTGGTTAATGTTTATATTGCCGTAATATCTATCTTATTGCACGATCTGTGCTGAGCCGCAGCTGACATTTGCCAGATGTATGCGTGGTCTGATATCTGTACTGGCATCCCTGAATGACTGTCATGAGGCACAGCTGCACTGCACTCGCTCTTCATCAAAGAAATCCTCCGTGAATACTTCACCATCCTTCAGCAACACTCCCCTTGCTATATGTTTTCCTTTTTTTTTGATTTTTGACTTCAGGTGTCCAACCACCTGCCGTTGCAGCTTCAATATTTGTTACATTTTATATGAAAACTAGACAGAAATAAATCTTTGTGTTTAGTTTGTTTATACTCTGATTTGCTCATCAAACTTTCACGTTCTTTTCAAATAACATAATACAGGGATTTAGTGCGACTAAAGTAAACATTTACTTTGTATGAGGAAAAAGTGGTATGAGGTGCATAAAGCTTATAGTAAATGTGAATTTGTATTTTTCATTTATTTTCCACATTTTGAATACAATCATAAGTCCAGTAAAGAATTCAGGAAGGGGTACAGGTACAGTAAACAATTTCCCAGACTTTGCTTGGGCTCACCGACCACTATATTAACAGCTGTCAGTCCATATTTGGTGTTTCATCTGACCTTTATTTTCCATCTCTCCAACAGAAGTAGACAATCAGCTCGGTTTTATTTTGAAAGTTCGTTACCCTTTCCTCTCTCATGCTTTCTCTAAGGCTGGCTGACCAGGTCGATGTCGGGGCACTCCTTGATGTCATCATCTGCCTCTCCAAAGACGTGCTCCGAGTCCACTGTCAGCCGACAGCAGTGGTCCTCGTTCTGCTCTGGAGATCCGCTGTGAGCTGAAGGGCCACTAACAGAATATGCTGTAGGTTAAGAATTAGTCCATGTGGAGCTACACTGAGCTCACCGAGGCTGCAGAGCAGAACAAAAACTGCTGCAGGTCCTTCTGCTGAGTGAGAGCGTCGCTCGAGAGGCAGGTGAATATCTACCACGGTTATTCAGACCTATCTCTAACAAAGTAGTTGGCAATTAAAATATTTGCAGAGAAGCACCTTATATAGATATAATTATTCTCTCTCACAACCACACACACACACACACACACACACACACACATGAATGTGATTTTGTGAGAAACGCTGAAGACGTGATAAACATCAGCGCTCTGACAATTCAGTTATTTAAAAGGTTGCTGCTGATAAATGCCACTTCCAGCCACATTTAGCTACCAGGAATCATGCCTCCAGCTGTAAGTTTGTCCTTGGCAAGGCCATTACTGTGAGGGGGGTCAAACTGAGAAAGAATAATCATAATGTCCCCTTTCCTGGCAAAGAGATATTCCTTCACTGGTGTGCTTTAACTATGAGAATCATGTGAACATGCTGATCAAAAATAAGTCAGAGAAAAGTAAAACCAGGGCACCGATAAAGAAGCCAAGGGAATCTCGGATCTTTAATACATTTTGCATCTTCTACCTAAAGCATCGGAGAGCTAACAACATCAGTGGCTTTTATGTAAAGCGTGGCTAAAAATGGGGAAGGAACTGAGAGGACTGGATGTAAAAGATTAAGATCCTAGAAATCGTTTGCACGCTGGATCTCTTTTTCTGCCCGGTGCCGCTGTGAGCCTCTGCAGAAGCCTTTAGGAATGAGCCACAACAGTCATCACAACCTGAAAGGATGTTGGATCCATTCATAACATTAAGAAGTCAAATGGTGGCATCATCGACTGCACAACAGCGGGTATAGTACCTTCCGCCAAATTTCAGGAGTCCGTTAAAATAAGCTGACAGCTCAGCAGTCCTGAGCAGCCAGATAAATAGAAAAGAGCTCCTATCGAAGGGGAGTCTGAGAGCTGTGTGACATTTGTCTGGGATTTGTCTTGTGTGAGCAATATAAAGCAACTACAATGAAGAGTAGGATGTTGTTGAAGCACAGCCATTATTTTGTCCCCAGAAGAAAAACAGGAGTATTTTTCCAAACGCTTGAGGTTGGAGTAGAATACACTCAATACAAATTAATCCTCCCGAGGACGATGTTGAGACCGAACTGCCAAAGACAAAATTAATGTTCACAGATAATTGGCAACCTGCTTCCTTCATGCTAATGAAGACGAATGTTGACACAAACAAGGGGAAGATCAAAGATGCCTGTCACTCCTGAATGTAATTGAGAAAACACAAGAAAAAAAAGGCAGGATCCATCATGACCTTCAAACTTCCTCGAGTTTTGGTAGCTGGATATGAATAATTTTTGTCCCAGCATGGAACAGAAATGCCCATAAATAGCAAAAAAAAAAAAAAAAATTGTACCAAGATGGAAAAAAGAAATTAGCTTTCCATTTTCTTCCACTTATCCAATTCAGGACTGCAGAGGCTGGACTATCCCAGCTGTCATAGGGCAAGAGGCAGGGCACAGTATACCCCGGACAGGTCGCCAGTGTGGCGCAGGGCCAGCACATAGACAGAAAACCCTGCACGTCTTTGGACTGTGGGAGGAAGCCGGAGAACCAAAGAACAGTGTGAAGAACATGCAAACTCCCCACTGAAAAGACCCCAGCCTCAATTCAAACCCGGGACCTTCTTGCTGTGAGACAAGAGAGCTAACCACTGCAACACTGTTCCACCCAATCCGTATCTGCTGGTTCTCAAATCTCAAAGCTGAAGTAAAGCTGAGTATTTTCTGCACCACATAGAAGTGGATTCTATACTGCAAGCACTGCATTGAAGTGCAGCCCTCTGGTGTCACCACCACAGATGTTTAATCATTCCCACAGCAGGGAAGCACGAGAGTGGAATTCAGTAAGTGGGGGAGCAACTGTAGGATAATGAGCTTTATGATTTAGAAAATAGGTTCCTGTACACATCATACTTTATTATATTTTCTTGACAATCAATGCTCTTGCACTCTTTTTTGTATTACTGTCAAGAACTAACCAGTAATCATCAAATAAAAGCAGAACAAAGTGGCCACTAAGTCACGGATCTTGATACAAAATATCTACAGTGCATTGTTAATTTTATTTAATTCCTATGAAAAAGTTATCTGCATATGAATGCAGAATTTGTAGACGTTACACATTTAGACATGAAAGTATTTTAAGTACTGCAAAGCCTTCTGGCTTCCATTTGCAGTCCAAGAGCAACCACTCTGACAAGGCTTAGGTTGCATGCAGGTGAACGGCCCATGAGGAGAGCAAAACAGTTAAAGCTTTGCCAAAAAGAAATCTTGAAAACACACCAAGTCTCATGTAGTTGTTTTTTTTTTTCCCTCAGACTCACCTGCATTTGCAAACAAGGCCCGACAGCCACAGGAGAAAGCCTTGAACCGGACATCTGGTACCAGAGGTTAAGTTAGCAGATTTGTATTTGACTTTGTGGCTCATATCTAGAAACCTGACTTAAAAATATTTGGTGTACTTATTATTTCATTGGCCCTTTAAGATGTTACATTAAATGCATTAGATTTACGTGTTTCATTAAATATTTATTTAAAAAAAAATACCAGAAGATTGAGTGCTAAAAGAAAGCAGCACCGGTTAAATATTTTTGGAGTCTTTTATTTATATATTCTAATAAATAAAAGAGGATTTAAATAACAAACTTGTTCATTGGGTCATGATATACAATTTTAGCAACTTTCCCTGAGGTGAATAAAGACCACAGACACCACTTGATAACCTAATAGCTGCTTGAGTGGCTCTGCCTGTTTGTGTTGTGTTGAGCACGGCTGGTTGGTTGGCTGGTGGTGAATTTTCTGCCCATCTCGTCTTGTTGCTTTTGTAACAGCACCTCAGAGTGCAGGGACAAGACCTCTGCCTGCTCCTATTTGGCCTGCTGGCTTTTCCCTCCTTGCCCCGGGCAGATTCTCCCCACATGAGATAGTGCCGCAGCTCTTCTTGCCCCAATTCGGTTGTTTTGCTCCTCCGGACTCACTCAAGTGTTCTTAAACTGGCGGTGACATCGACTCAAACCATATTCCCACACTTACACTAGCAGACCACAGTCGAGCCACGTAATGTGTCGTCTACGTTTGTACGTTTATTGGAGTTCCGCATCATCTTAAATATTGAGTGTCTTGCGCATATCTCACCTCTGAATAAATGATTCCTTTTATTAACCCGCCTAAATGTAATGGATTACAGCTTGTGACAGTGTTAAAAAAAAAAAAATAAAGCCCATGCTTGTGAAAAATGCTGTCTAACAGGAAATTACTTACCCTGCCAGAGCGGGAGCTGGGACTGCTCAGTATTTTATGGAACAGCTTTGTGAACAGAGCTGGCAGGCACAAAATTTTTATAGACAAACAAGACTGAGAGCACTCACACAAGGCGCATTTACTAAATAACACTCTGCGACTGGGGTGGGCAGAGAGATGCAGATTTGATAAAGAAGAGTGACGGCATTTATGAAAATTAGATTTGATAACACCAGAGAGTGAGAGCTCAATACACAGGTAAGTGTTTCCAGAATTAGATAAGAGAAAAGAGTAAGAGCGGGAGGAGCCGGAGGGGAGGGGGGCGTTTAATATACTTGATAAGACATGCAAGACTAGAGCAAGGTGGCAGTGAGTTTGAACAGGTTTCTGATTTTATCTGCCTCACTGCGTGTCGAGAAACACTGTTGATAGACTGAAATGTTCAATACTGAGCTAATATTGCAGCTTTGGCTAACAGCATCAGTTCTTTAGGTTCTCAGGCAGAAGGAAACTGGAATATTAAGATAAGCACTTAACCATCTTCAAATATGATATCAGTCCATTTTGATTTTAGCACGTATATATAAAAAATATACTTGAACCATTTATTTTTGAAGATGACAGTCGGAGTAAATTCAAAAAGGATAAAATTAATGCTACGATGAATCGTGTGAAAGAAGTAGAAACCCCCCCTAGACAATAACCACCCCCCAGAGTACTGCTACCCTCAGCTCTGCAGGGCTTTAAAGTCTTATTTCAGCTCATTTTTTGTAAATGTTTTGCAGTCCACACCGTAATGATTTCGGTTCACTCTCACTGCTCTTATCAGCAAATTTCTCTGCCACAGCAGTCATGCGTTTTGCTTTTACGTTACGGTTCCTGCTTAGCATCAAACGGCTGGTGAGCACGGTGGAACATTTAGCAGCTAATGAGCCTGATTTTCCTGCCAGGGATCGGCGACGAAAACAGAACCAAAATGATCTCGGGCGCCGTGAACGGCTCCAAATGTGCCGATGTTACGTCAGCTTAGAAAATAACAACGTGCGACGATCGTGTCGAGTCTTCTTCAGCCTCGCCAATAAAGCTTTTAAATTAAACATGTTCAGGAAAACAATAGCACCGCTGCTATACCACTTATTTCCAGTCACTTTGCATTTCTACTGCTGTCTTTACATCTGAAGACGCGTTGCATTGATCAGGCTCCATTGTATTCAAGACGCCTCTCATTCTTTGGCAGATCTACGTCTTTCTTTCCCAATGAATCATTATTAATATAGCCCAGAGCTCTCCCCGCTACAGAATGGATGGGTAAGGTCATCCCGGCCTCAGCACAGCTAACCCCACATTAGAATCCCACTCGCGTGGTAATGAACTCATTAGCACTAGAGTCAGATTAGATTAAAGTCAATGTCCAAGAACAAAGCGCATTTCCAAAGCCAAACACAACTCTGACAGTATCTCTTTTTGACACACAACAAACGTACGTTGGAAATTATAACACGAAATCACGCAACGCCGACACAAAAGTTGACATTTTTTAAATTTTGTGACGATGTATTTTTCTTGCTCTAAACAGAAAAATGTTCTGATGCCGTGTGTGTGTTTTATTTGATCGTTTTCCAAAGCTGCCAGCGTATGTCACCAACAACAGCTGCGCTGTCAGTCTGACTGGTGAATATGTATTTGGAAAATGACATTTTTTTTTTTGTAATGTTGCTTCTGTACGCACCGCAGAGTATTTTAAATGAAACAATAAAGGCTGAAGGGAAGATTGAAGCTTTCAGCTTTAATTCAAGGTGATTAACAAAAGGAGTTATAGTCATTTTCATTTTTATATCTAGCCGCCCATTTTCAGGAGATTTTAAATCCACTGTGGTGGCAAAATTACAAAAAACTGTCGTCGTTATCCAAAAGCACAGATCTAAATGTAGGAAACGTATTCAGGGTAATAATTTCAGTTTCATCAACAGGGAAAGCGCTCAGAAATTAAGCTACAGTACAGATCCATAATTCATCTGTCTGTGAATTCATCTCAGGTCCTCGGGACTGTTTTTAATCTCCAAAGCTTTAGTGAGAGCAATATGAAGAGCGAACTTTAAAAGATAACCGCCAACACAGAACTGTTGCAGACCTGAATATCTGTGATCTCTTTTTTTTGACTCCACGTCACTTTAATGTGTTTCTTTCCAGCTCGTGGAAGATTGCTCGGCGCACGTCGCATCAAACAGCTGAAAACCCATCCGGGTGCTAAATCTCGAGATTCGGGAGTCTCCTTGATTTTGGCAACACCTGACTTGACAAGTGGTCACTTTGCATCGCGTCTGATCTCGTGAGTGCTTTTCATCTTTGAAAACAAAACGATGAGCTCTGTGATCGGGCCCGTTTAGCATGCACCACCAGCTGCTCGCATCTGCTTCCTTCCTGACACAATCCAATCAATCCACTTTCAGAATGGAAACATGCTGTCGCACGCGGCGCGCCGCCATTGCCAGTGTGATCAGAGAACTGAGTACCAAACATGTTTAGTGTTAATTATCAGAAATATAGTACTTAAAAGGTTATAGTTTACTTCACGCACAGCAGCTCAAATACAGTCGTGTGGGGTGGGGTGGGAGCTGAAAAAATAACCCACAGATTTCCAAAAAAAAAACAACAAAAAGAAAAGTTTCACATCATTAAAACATTATGCTGTCAGGGTGACACACATACACATACACATACACACACTATGTGTCTAAAACTGAATAAATCCCTACATATTTTATAAAGGACTGAACATTTTATAGATTTTTTTTGATACAAGGACAGTGTGTTAACTCATTCTTGCATGTTAAACGCAGACATTGGATCGTGGCTGTGATCCATCTTTCTTCTGCTTTCTAATCCAGGGTCACGACTAGGCTGGAGCTCGTCACAGCTGCGATAGACTGACAGGTTACTGCAGATACAGAGAGACAGACAACCATTAACACGCCATTCACACCTATGGCCAATCCGACTCACAGTTAACCTAACGCCACCCCACCATGTTGTACAGTATGTGACTAAATTTATAATCAATCATTAAACTGGTACAACTGGAGCAGATTGTGAATTTCAGCCAAGTAAAGTAGGCGGTTCACATGCTCTGAGGTAGACTGTAAATTAAGTACACTTACTAAGTGCTGTCCTATTATTTATAATTACCTGAAAGTGACGTAGGTTTCATTTTCTTGATGACGCATACGTCAGCACATGAGATGGAAGGACAAATAACTCCAACCTTTCAGTTTGTGGTGGGCATACAGTACCTCTCTTTAACTGCTTTAAAAAAATGATCAGATAGTTTCCCGTTTGCTCCTCTTCTGCGCAAAGTGAAAGCCGAGCAGTGTGCGTGAAGTGGCTGCAAGATGCAGGAGGCAGTGTTAATCTGTTTGGTCTATTATCCAAATTATTAACAGAGTTTAGACTCCATGAAGACCCATCTAATATCTCATAACTGTCTGAAATTCCCAGGAGCTGCCTGGCAGCCACCCACCAGTTTGTGTGATTGCTTTTGCCTTCGCTAGTTCATAAGTGAAATGAGCCAATTGCAAACACGAGCCATTTGTTAGACTGTTAGGTAATCAGCCAAAGTAATGAAAAGCTACTGAGGGTCTGTGGTTATACAAATTTGAGGAGCCAAACAACAGCTGCGTGAAAGGTACAATTGGTTTCAGGACAGAAAAGTGAGAAAAAGAAATTTGATTAATAGGGTGAAATTATCCATTCAGGCAATGTAATGTTATCAGAATTTTATTTAAAAGGTCTGTTTGTATGAACAGCTAAAAGACGAGCAGAAGCGCCATATCTCTCCCAGACAAAATATTATCTCATTGCTGTGCCCAAATCTGTTATCAGGACTGGGATTGTTGATCTTACAGGAAGGAAACTGAACTGAGCGCGTCTGAAGCAGCGTCATAATAAATCCAACACCTTCAAAGGCAGAGAGGAGGGCTGCAGTAAATAACAGTGATTGGATAGAAACCTAAAATGAACACAATCAAAATGAACTTTTAATTATTTGATTTATTTTTTTATTATTATTAAAGAAATGCAGAACATGTTGCAGAATCTGCTTCTAAAATTTGAGCTTTTTTTGTTCCTCCTCTTCTTTAATATACTGGAAGAAAAACCCAATCGAGTGCCGGGCAGCTGGTTGGACAGATCAGAACAATTTGATGACATTACTCTGAGGCCTTGGCTATGGAAGAAAAAAATAAAAAGCTCTCTGCACATTTAGACATGAAGACCAGAGGATAAAAACCCGCACTTCTATCTCAATGTGACAATCCTATTTTTTTGAGAAGCAGGGTTCATCCGTGACAATAGCTTTTCATCCACTTTTCAGAGCCTCCGATCTTTGAAATAATACATTATTTTTTAAACGTTTAATGCATTTCTTCCCTCAGCATCTGTCCTCACACCACTGGTAAGCGCTGGTCCTCCCAAACAGAACAACTGTTGCTTAGTAACAAGCAACTGACTGCATGCATTAATATGTATATTAAACTGCTTAAAAATACATAAAATCACCATAAAAGAATAATGGAATAATTGTAGTGGAGTGGAAATGCATTCATTACATAGTACTGCCTCTCAATAAGTCCCCTCAGAAGGAAGGATGGATGGATGGATGCATGGATGGATGGATTTTACCATATATTCTTCACTTTTAAAGCGATCCGACACCACCTTAAGAGTTTATATTAAGCAGGAATTTGACAAGTGTGTGTGACAGACACTGTCCCAGATCCAGCTGGAGCTGAATTTGGCATCTGTCTCCTTGGATTTGTGTCACTTTTATATTGGTGATGCTCATTAATTTGCAAACAAGATATGCAAACATTTAAAATATGAGTAATCTCTCCCGACTTTGGCAGTAAGTCTACTCAATGCTTGAGACAAGCTACGACGAGCACTTTGTTGTATATCTGTAATAGGATGTACTGTGTATAGATTATTATTCACAAACTCTGCCCATGTCCAGTATCCGTTCATTACACATCAATCTCTTTCTTTGAAATATTTCTGTACATGGCATTTAAAAAAATAAAGGTAGGTAGTGTTCTGTAGCAACATGACTGTGTCAGCAGGATTTCCTGTGCTCTCAGCCTTGCAGCCCTAACCAATTAACATGCGAACAAGCACTGTGTACTTTCTGAGAGCACCAGAGGCTGAACTCTGCTGTCCTACTGCTGATTGCCTCAGCCATACTTACAGTTTCCACGGCAATATTTTTTTCAAAGTAAAGGAAAAGAAGTGAAGCTTTCAAACAGCAGCATCGTCACGCACAGAGCGCACACAGCGGTAATGACGGTTTATTTTATCACATTACCAAATTATAACAATGACTGTTTTTTTGTCGTAGCTGCCGAGAGTGACACGAGCACTTCTGCAGACGTTTGCAGGTAAAAACAGCACACGGACTCGTCTGAGGCAAAAAAAAAAAAAAAAATAGCATGTTTTGGTGGGGATTGGAAAAAGACAGGGGAAAACAGCAATGCACTTTACACGAGTGAAGGTTTGAAAAGCGTTGCCAAGTGTTGTTTTGATTCCAACTAAAGTCACTGCAGGTTGACACCTTGCAGACTGCATCATGTTTTATTACACTCCTGTCAGCACACTTGTAACTAATAGACCGTCACAGACAGACACACTCTTATTCATACCTGCATGTATGGGCAATTTAGACCCTTTATTTCAGCTCAGCTGCATGTCTTTGAACTGAAATTAAAGCAAAGAGTGCTGCACTATAGAAGAGCAGTGCAGTCACTTCTGCTGTACTGTTAACACTTATATGAATTATATGAATATTACAGGTCGTCTTTGTGTCAAAACATTTTCAGGAGTTAATCAAAAAGTAAATATAAATCCCTTATTTCTTAATGTATGGGTTTATGTATAAATTAATCATTTTTCTCTGATTTTAAGGCAATAACAGTGCTCTAAACTAAAACTGCCTTCAACACAGGGAAAAAAATAAATAAAAAACACCACAAAACAGACCAATGAATACTGGCACAGCCGTAATATATCATCATCACAATCCAAGTAAGTAGAATGACTTTTATGTTGTGTATTTAAAAAAAAAAAAAGCACATTTCCCCAGGCATCTTGTTTTAAAGTTTAAGGGCCCACGTTGCAAAAACAGGAGAAAAAAAATGCTTGATCATCTTTTCTTTGATCTAGACTTTGAAACATACAAAGAAGTTCTGTTTGAAGACCGAAACTATACTTCTGAACAGATGAAGAGAACAAACTGTGTCCCCGTGTGTTCCTCTGCACTTAATTTGTTTGAAATATCGCCTGCTCTTAAAAGTACAATGCTGAGATCAGAACAAACAACTGCGAAAAGGCATGAATAAAAGCTCCTAGTTGTGACCTTTGTGCGTGTGACTGACACTGATAATTCAGAAAAAGTTCATTCACTATGTTTTCTTTTATAAAACACACTTTTTTTGTATTAACGCAGCCCTCAAAGTTAATTAATGACAGATTTTTGGTTGTTGTTTTGTGTCAGTGCGGCTGCAAGCTGCAATTACAGGATAATGGTAACTCAACTTTCATTTTATAAGACTCTCTCCGCTAAGATGCTTTAAAGACTTGCACCAATTTCTAAAAATGGTAATTATGGTGTTGAATTAAAAGCTGACTAAAAGAGCAACAGCTTAAAGAACTTAAAACCTCCTGAGAAGGAACAGAAGCAAAGTTTAAAAAAAAAAGAAGAAAGAAAGTGCATTTAACTTTGGAAACAATCAAAACAAATTACTCAAATTAATTTAATTTGCCATCACACATAAGTGGCTGACTGCAGAGATGTCAAGTAGATGAAATTCAGTTCAGACAAAATCAGATCAAGAGGATTCCTCTTGTCTGGAACCGTCACGTTGTAATTACGTTTCGTCCTTGTGCGTCTGTCATAGGATTGTAACACAGAGCTGTATTAAACAGATCCAATGGAAACTTTGTGTCTGACTCCAAAAAAAAAGGTGCTTTTTTATGTGGGAAGAAAAATAGCTTTTATAATCTTATGCAATCCTTTGAATCATGTAAAAAAAAAACGCATTTCCATCAAAAACATGACATTTGCAAAATACGATGTCTCCATCAGATAATTATATAAGTCACATGAATAATGGCAAATTCAATGAGTTGTGAATGCATGCATTGTTAATGATGTTTTGAAGTGATCCATTATGCAAACCATTTTCATGTTTTAATATCCAGGACACTGTTGAGTAGATGAGAATTGATTTCATAAGAGAAGGGGGGGGGGGTGCACACAGACGTCTCTCATTTACAAGCAGCAGGACAGAAACATACTATTCACTGTTCAGTCTTTAGGAGTCATCTCTTAAATGGACGTGTGAAGAATGTGTGAAGGCGAGACGCCGCGTGTCAGCTCCCCCGTTTGGCTGCAAAGAGCACATGAAGACTCGAGACTCGGCGTGTGTAAAGCAAACGCTGATGAATGCATTGTCAGAGACGTTGTAAATCATCATCATGGGCGATGCAGTAATCAACTGTCTGGAGTAATCTGTGTGGAGTTTCATCACCTGCCGTTGTTGGATATTACGGCGCTGACGTTATGTTGTGGGCTTTCGCACTGGAAGGCGCGGGTGATGACAGTGATTTTCTCGTTTTCGTGGATGTGCTGCTGAATAGTGGAAATGACGTTTGTTTGTGTGGAAGGGGAATCTTTGTGCTGATTGCCCCCCAACATATCCTTCGCTGATTTATTTATATGACTGAACTGGATGGTTAAACGCTCTAATGATGCTCATCAACAATGTTGTCTGCACCACACAGCACATATGAATGCCATCTAGACAGTAGGAGTAAAAATAAACAGCAAGCTGCAATAGAAAATAAAGAAAGAAAATGTAAGAGGGGAATTCAAAGAGTCAAAGTGCACCAATAAAATACGGCATTAACTGTTCCTGTAAAGGCAGCCGACAGAGATGTATTTGCTCAGCGGTTCCCTTCCTCGGGCATACAATATGTTATATTGTAATAAGGGCTGAGATGTTTTAACCTGGTGAAATACTTCAAGGCCAATAGTAAATGATGAGAGAAAAATCACTTAGCATACAAATCAATTACTTAAAATGCAAGGGACCTGCGATGAATTGAGAAATGGAAATGAATGTATTCATTTTCTTTAAGCTGAAGTTACATTAGGGGTACTGTGGCAGAAAAAGAGGGAAAAAAGCTGAAAATAGATGACCATAGTCAAGCTGAGGGCTCATGTTACCTATGTGTACTCGTTTTATTTCAGCTCAGAGAAAGCTTTTCTACAGCCGTTTTGTTGCCATCCTCTGCTCTCTGTTGAACCTGCATGTATTTTTTTTTCCCCTGCTCCGCTCTGAGTGGTGAAACAGAAACACAGTGCAGCAGACACATGAGCAAGAGAGGAGCCGCGAGAAGGGTGAACCTAAAATAATTTGACTTGATGACAGCTAGAGTGTAGGGTAACACTTCAAATGTATTTGATTTGACTCACAACAGACTAAAGCTTTTTAATTCAAAAATAAAACAGACAACAAAATCAAAAAACAAAACAATCTAGCACGTTACAAAACATGATAAGATGCAACTAAATCTACTTATTTAAACCATATATCGACTATCAATGTGATTTCAGCACTGCTGCTTATATTGTTCGTACTGTGCACTTCTATGCATGAAAAAAAAATAAAGTGCAAAAAGTTTTGGTGTGTTTTTCTTTTCTTTTATGTTCCACAAAGTACTCATGATCACAGGAGCTGCAAATGGGTCTGAGAGCAAAGTAATGGTGTTATTTGCTCTCAGTACAGCCAGCACCATGATGTCAGTGAACTACACACAGAACATTCATGCTTATTACCCAGCCAGGTCTGTGATGTCCTAGATTTTACTCTGGTGAAAGCCAGGGCTGAGAGGCCAAAGATATATAATGTTGCATTTGAATGTGGGCCATGTGCATGTCAGACACCAAGAACAGATTCAGATCAATTCATCACACTGCTTTAAAATTAAAGTGCAAGCAGAGCTGCTCTCCATTATTTTACTGTTCCGTTAGGTCAAATTTTAGTGTATTTTTACTGAAATGTTTGCATATTTCAACAGCTATAGGATTTGCCAAAGCTTGGTGAATAGTCTTTAGAGGTCTATGAAGGGATTCCAGTTCTGTATCCTCTGTTTAAAATAAAGACAATAAAAGAGAAAACTTACACACAAAAAAAAAGGTGGGAAGTAGAGCCTTTTAGTGCCCTTAAGCTTGTTTTGGATATACAGCCTACACATTTCACCCCTGGAGTTTATTTTTGAAGCAACTAGGCGTGAATCGCTTTGCAGTTAGCAACTAGCTTGTCAACATGATAGTTGATTAAAAGCTCTAAAGGGCAGGATAGAAGTTAGTAGCAACCAAAACAAAGCTACAGGATTTAATTCAAGCCAGAAAAACTTAAAATAAGTTGCAATCAGTCTCCATTTACTGCACAAGTGTTTGCTAACACGTACGTCATACCTGCTGACGTAGCTCATTTTTGTTACTTCCATGACGCAAAATTAACCATTCATTTGAATGGGTAAGTGTGTCCAAACTTTTGACACACACACACACACACACACACACACACACACACACACACACACAGACACACACA
>JAVDPK010001120.1:0-17959 GCA_034780415.1 Cichlasoma orientale
TGGAGTGATGTGTTCATGCCTTCTGGTGCCGGTCAACAGACGTGCAGCAGCATTTTGGACTACCTGCAAACGATGGACATACAAGGTCTTGAATAATCAGGCCCCATCATAGTACCGTATCACCCAAACAGAGCACTTCGCTTTCAGACTGCTGGCTTACTTGTGGTTCCTAGTGTATTTAAAAGTAGAATGGGATGCAGAGCCCTAGCTTTCAGGACTCTCTTCTGCGGAACCAGGTCCCATTTTGGATTTGGGAGACAGACACCCTCTCTATTTTTAATATTAGGCTTAAAACTTTCCTTTTTGATCAAGCTTGTAGTTTGTTAAGCTTATAGTTAGTTAGAGGTGGATCAGGTGACCCCAAACCCTCCCTTAGTTGTGCTGCAATAGGCCTCGGTTGTAGTGTAGTGTTTTTTTTCCACTCTCTATGTGTTCATTCACCACTCTGAATTTTAATCATTAGTTATTATTAATCTCTGGCCTCTTCCATAGCGTGTCTTTTGTCACGTCTCTCTCCCCTCACCACAACTGGTTTCGGCAGATGGCTGCCGCTCCCTGAACCTGGTTCTGCTGGATGTTTCAGAAATTCAGCTTGAAATTAATCACAAGTATGCATAGTTACATGTTCATATAAATGTATTTATATAAAAACTGAATTAAAACTGGCAATAGGAGGTGGTTAGTTTGTGATATTACTCATTAGTCTGACCTTAATTTACTGCACTTGTATTGAAGTTTGTGTCCCAGTGGCAAGTGGGTTGGTCAATATTGTGGGTGGGTTATTGAGGGTGGGTTCATATTGGCATTATCAATTTACATATGAGTGGGTAGTATTACCAATTTATAGCCAACAACCTGTGTTGTTCCTCAGCATCCGCTGGCCGTGTCATTTTACGTGGCCTACCACTTAATGGCTGTGTTTCTTAATACAAGTTTATCATATTAAAAAGGTCGACTGATCATATGATCCTGCAACATTTGCAGGGTTGTTAATATTCTCAAAATGGCCAAAATTTAGAGAGATAATATTGTGCAACATTCTGGGTAACCTCAAACTTTGAGTGGTAGTGTATCTATCCTTGTTACTATCTGAGCATGCAGATAAAACTGTTTCATCCTTTGGCATTGAAGGTAAACTGTTAAATGCAGAATCATCCGATATCCATCCCCTTGGATACCAATTTTAATGAGGTTAAAGCCAAGGCTGCTAACCAATATCCAGGAGCTCTTTGGCAAAAAAAAAAAAAAAAAATGGATGGGGTGTTTTCTAAATCTGTTCATTAGAGTTTGATGCAGCACTAAATGAAAACTCAGAGGATTACTGAAATCATCCACAGAAAATATAATGTGGATCTCATTAATATCTGTCTTTAAATCTGCTGAATAATAATAATGAAAAATAATCATTGCTTGTCTTCTTCCAGTTTTATTCCACCATCAACTAATTGATGATTAGGGAACAGCTGATGTGCGCACTTGTAGGCGTTGTCTAATGAACCTGAATTGAACTCAACTTGCGTGTAGCATAGAGCACCGAAAAGAAAAAGAACCAGAACTGCTGGAACACATTTCCAAAGTTTTTGTTATCATTTGCATTATATGTACTAGTTTGAGATTAGACAAGGAGCCAGCTTGAAGTGGTCTGGCTCTGACGAGGGACTCTGGTAGTACATTCGGTTCCCTGATGGTTTTTGGGAAGAACGAGTCCCTGTAGTAATTTTTTGAGCTGAATGGGATGGTTTGGCTCAGGCTGGAGGAACGGCGGGATGTTCTGTTTAGCGACTCCATGTGATCAGATGGTGTTATTGCCACATGTCCATGAATGATCTTGTGGAACATACATAGGTGTTGTTGTTTCCGCCTTGACTGCAGGCTAGGCGGGACTGGAGCATTTCTCCTACACTGGAGCCCTTTCTGTATCTAAACATTACATATCTCCTGCCTCTGCATTGGACCATTTCGATTTTCTGGATGGCGTCTTTATCAGCTGGGTCTCATACTGTGCTGCAGCACTCTAACTTAGCATGTACCATGGAGAAATAGACTTTCTTTGACCGAATTGGAACCAACCTGTAGGTTTTGTTAGCGTTTTGTTGACCAAAAAGCAAAGACCCGAACCCTTTCGCCACTTGGCTTCATCCAGAAAATCTAAATCTTTATGATCTTTTTAATTTCATATACATTTAAAAGTTTAATTCTGATTAAATTAAAAGATGAAAAAGCAAATCATACCCCAGTAAGTGAAGCTGCACTGCCAGAGATACTCTAAGTCTTACGTTAGCTCTGTGGATCTGACTTCCTGCATCAGCATATGTGTTACTAAAGAAACACGCCTGCAGTGTTTAAGTTGTACCGATGCTGTTGTGATCAATGCAAAAACAATGACTGGCTTGGCGTCTCTGGGATATCAGAATGAAAAAGCAAAGTAAACAGAAAACTGTCTCCATTATTTTAAAAATGTAACTTAATAGACTGACGGGGGAGCTGAGTTGCAAAAAGCATCTGATAATTGATGTGTTCTGTTGTCGTTGGTTGGAGTCTTGTGACGCCATCTGACCCAGACCGCAAGCCAATATTTATGAAAATTACACTGTGAGGATTCTCAGTTTGATTGAATAATGAGAATTCTTTTTGGCAGAACTCAGTTTGAGTGATGTTTTTCCCATTTAAATAAGCACGCACGTCTCTAAATGGTCTCATACTCACTTTCCAGGTTTCCAGCCAGAAGGTAGAGCCAGGTTAGCAGGACGATGGCCGTGAGTGATGCCGCCAGCAGCTTTAGGCGCCCGCGGCAAAGCAGGTTCATGATGGGACGGCGGCACTGAGGGCTCAGAAGGTCAGGGGTCAGGAAGAGGACAAGGGAAGGGGGAGGGGGGATCAGGTGGGGCTCAGTCCCTCGTCAGGTCCCTGCAGCATCCTTTCATCTGAGTAGAGAAGAACACAGTCACAACAGGTCACTTTGAATTGAACTGTCCAAGATGAAATCATTACTTTAGAAAAATCTCCATTTAACCACGAAATGCCGAGTCAACATTTTAATGAGGAAAAACAGAAACATCTCCAATTTTCCAAGAAAAGGTCATTTTGATTGAAGGATTTCTAAAAACCAGATAGAATTTTTCTTTATTCCAGCACCCCAAATGATGGGGTTCGATCCCACAGTGGTCTGCAGATTTCCTATGAGTCATTCTTATGTCTCTGAGTTAGAAAGCTTACAGTTCCCAAAAAGCCTGGACCCAATCTGTAATAGATCTGTGGTAAAGTGCCCAACAGCACAGCACAGAGGAAGATACAATCCCATGGTCCAAAAGTACCAGATGTTAGTCAGACTTCATCCAAGAATATTTAGGAGACCTGGACTAAAACGACCAAAAGCAACAGACCCCCAAATTAACCCAAAATTCAGGCCAATACCAACGTTCACAATAACAATCTGTAAGCTGACGCTGATACGGAAAATAAAAAGCTTTATAAAAACAACAGACCTCTTTTAAAGTCATTTAGCTCTTCATTAAACTTTTTTTAAACATTTAGCAGTACGAATCTGAACGAGAGGTGCTTGAAAATGCTCCAGGAAAGCTGTGAATTTTAATTCCTCTCGATAGATCTTCTTAACTGGAGGTGCTCTTCCTCTCACCTTGCCTTGAGCTGAACAGGGAGTGAGTCTGAACTTTTAGGAAGGAAAGGAAGAGGTCTGATTATAACAAGCCAAAATAAGAGTTTCTTACAAAAAATGAATGAAAAAAGTTAACAATTTTATCCTAGCCAGGTTGGGTTATGGCCGTCTAGGAGTAGGGTTTTGGTTGGGTTAACACTTTTTATACAATTTTCACTCATTTGGAAAAAGCTAATGGAAAAGAATCATTGTATAAGACTTCATTTGAAATGTAACATCTTTTAGAATCTGAAAATCTGTCTAGTTAGCATGCGCCCAACTAGGCAACGCTGATTCATCACATCAAACTACCATTTTTCAGTCTCTAACTGTCCCGTTTTGGTACATCTCTGTTCATTGTATCATCAAGTTTCTGTTCTTGGCTGACAGGAGTGGATCTGATGTGTTCAAGCCCGTTTACCTCAAGGTTAGTTCCAGGTTCAAGGTCATCTGAGCTGCTTTTCAGCTCAGCACAGTTGTAAAGACTTAGTGGGCTACTGTAGCTTTTCACCTCCAATAAGTCTGATCCTTCTCTGACCTCTCATCAACGAGGCATTTATTTCTACAGAACTGCCACAAAATGAATGTTTTTCACAGCATTCTTGGTAAAGGCTAGAGCCTGATGTGGTGACAATCCAGTACTTCAGCAAGTTCAGAAATACTCAAACCAGGCTGAGACCCAAAAAAATCATATCACAGTCAAAGTTAGTGAGGTTAGTTTTTTAGTCCATTCTGATGTTTGACGTGAACATGAACTGAGGCTCCCGACATGCATCTGCAGAGCTTCACGCACTGGCTAACTAAATAATTGCAGGTATAAGCAGCCGTCATATTACAGTAAAACTAGATTAGAATACTGAGTGTTCCTTATTTCCAAATGCATAATTGCTAAATTAGGCTAAAATAGGAGGCTCTGAGTGATGCTAATGAAGAGCCGTTTGGGAGCCCAAAGAGCCGGCACTTCTAAGGGAGCCGAGCCAAGAGACGAATCTTTGAAAAGAGCCGGACCTCACATCACTACTTCTCAGCTTCTGAAAATTGGGACTGCATAAAAAAAAAAAATTGGCTATAATTCCTACTGGTACTGCAATACTTTTGTTAAACCCCTTCAATAAAAGCTGAAAGTCTGCGCTTCAAAAATTGTCATTTTCAAATACTTTACCTGTACCCATGATTTCTATGTCATATAGAGTCATATACACGATTTTTACAGGCCACATTTTTTGCTTTGATTGGTGGACTTTACTAGGGGAGCTTTGCATCATTCACAGTTCAACATTATCCTTATTTATCTTATCCTGGGCTTTGGTGCATCCCTGTAGTTCATCCTCTGTCTCAAACAAGCTGTTTCAGACGGAGGATGAAAGAGATGGAAAAAAATCTCAATTTTTCTGTAGCAGCTCTGGTGCCACTGATCCAGACCATTTACCATTTCTCCTGAGTGCAGTCCCAGCTCTTTGCCCTTTATCTTGTTTTGTCAGAGATGTTTATTTAATTCAAACCCTGAAGGATGTCTCTGTTTTTGCCTCGTTCTCATCTCCTTTTTTCGTCAGACTTGTCAACAATTCAGTGTCCTCGAACCTGCTCTCAGAAATAATATACGCATCATCTAACATACAGAAAGTGTCAGCCAAGGCCAAGACCTGCCGAGCGTTTTATTTTACCTTGTGAAATTTTTACTTTTTCTTCCACTAAAAATACAGTCAACACAAAGTTCAGTCAGTACGTTTCTAATGAAGCAGCTCCAGTTGATTACACTGAGTATTTTTGTCAGGCAAACATGCGCACATGTAAAATTTGTTTACAAGAAAAATGCGCAACTATGAGCTGTATATTTGCAAATGTTGTCACTTCATCACATGTAATTTGTCAAACTTTCAGTGTCTGTAATATATTTTATTATGAACTTACTTTATAATAAAATTTGGATTGAATCAAAAATTAATTTCTACTCATGTAGAAAGGGAAAGTTGTGTCCGCTCAGGAGGATTTTGTAATATGATAGAAAGCTCCAGAACAGGCACCAGGACTTTATGTTGAGACTTTTTTTTTAAATTAACTGCGTCTAACATCAAGGATGAACTTTTACCCCACCCTTTGTGTGCCACCACTACACCACTACAGTGCAAATGAACAAGAGCAACACCGTGGACAGAGTTTCATTTTACAGCACATACAGCGAGAGAAATCATTACAAAACTAAAAATCTTTGATGCTTTTTATTTTTTAAAACTTTCTAGTTTTTTTCTGCTGTTTTCCTGAACATTGCTCAAAATAATTAAGGGAACAAATGAATCACACGTCAGATCATGATGAAAATCGTCACTTCTTTACATACATCGTGCAGTTCATTATAAACAAAATGATGCAACAGCATCAGTGGAAATCCAGCTCATCGACCCATCGAGGGCTGCAATTTACAGTCACACCAAAAAAGTTACAAATGTTCAAGTGGTCCCTTAATTTTATATGTAGAACAGAAAACAGCAACAGCAGCGTAATAATTCGCTAACTTATCAAAATCAACAGCTGTCAAAGCGATAACTCAAAATACAACCACGTGCAGCAGATCTTGAAAAACAATACATTTATTTTTGCCGTGGATTTCGATTATTATGTTTTTTTTCCTGAAATGTACCACTTACAGATTCACGCTGTCATGAAAAAAACTTTATAATTCATGTCCATTAACACAAACTGATGTTTTGTGACTACTTCACAGTTATAGATGAGACTGGGCTGCATGGATGCTGCTTCTCTTTCTTCCTTTGCCCCTTCTCTTGTTCTACTACAAGCTTTCCAATGTCCGATGTGCCTAAAAAAGTCTCTTGTTCCTTATCCTCATGCAGGCCTGTGTGGACTGGTTTTTGTATTTTTGCTTGCCTGCTATTGCCAGATTTGTTTGCACTGACTGACCTGTGTATGACCTGCACTACAGGTTCTACTCTGTTTCCTGGTTTCTTGCCTTTACTGCCTTCTTAAAAGTGAAACATTAAGAGTTTAATTTACTTATGTTTGTTTTTGTTTTTTTAAGCTATAGACAATGGTGGAAATTCAGTGTAATTTCTGGTATTGTAATATACTTCGTATCACATCAGTAAAAGTACCACAAACACAGAACTGAATATCTGCTTCTTTGAAATCAGAAAGTGTCACATTTCTGAACCAGATATCCGTCATGTGAGTTTACCAGTAAATCCAGTTAAACACTTTTTACCCCACATTACTGACCTGAAACCCCGGAGAAGGAAGACTCAGAACTTTACAAAGACTTAAAATCATGTTATTTGTGGATGCAACCCCACATGGTTTAAAGTGATGCATTATTAAAAACTACAACAATTATCTGCTGCAAAGTAGATCACACTGGGCGCTGAAATGCTCTCCCACACCCTGCCAGACATTTCAACTTTCCAAGTACATAGAGATGATTTATGAGTTAATTAGTGAGGCTGATGTATGCACTCTATGTCGTTAAGAGCAATGAAAGGTGCTGAGACAGGAAGAAAGGAGGAGGAGGAGAGAAGAGATGGAGAGTAGGGAGAGCAAAGATTAAGAGACGAGTGGAGAAGGAAGGGACAGAAATGGAAATGAGACAGAGGAGAGATGTGGAGAGGACAATAAAATGAGAGCATGAGAGAAGTGAAAGAAAAGGAAGCAAAAAAAAACAGGAGAAATGATAAGGCGAGAAGAAGTGACAAAGATAAGAAAACAGGAGTGGAAACAAGAAAATCAGAGAACATGGCAGAGAGGAAAAGGAAAAAGGGATGGGAGGAAAGAAGGATCAGAAATGGGAAAGAAAAATGACAACAGTGTAATAAAAATGCAGGAAAGGGTGAAACTGAAGGGAACGGCAGGACAGAATAAATAAAAAGTAAAGGGAAAAGTAGATGTTGGGAAAAAAGGAAATAAGGAAAAAAGGAAACACAGAGGTTAGGAAAAGGGAAATAAAAGAGGGGGAAGGAAGATGAGGAGAAAAGAAAATCAGGAGGTTAAGAAAAAGCAGAACTAAAGGAACAAGAAGTGGATAAAAAGAAGAGGAGACGAGAGAAAGATAAGGAAAGCGAAGGGGAAACAGGAGAGGTTAAAAGGGAGGGGAGGAAAAGGAAAAAGGAGGGGAAAAGGAAAGAGATAAGGTTCATAAAACAAAAGGAAGGAAAAGAGAGGAGAAGAAAAAGATAAATTAAGAACAAAGAGGTTAAGGAGAAATGCATAAAGGAAAAAAATTCTAACTAAAGGATTAAAGGAAAAGGAAAAAGAGAATAGGTAATGAGAGATAAAGGAAAAAGGAAGCAGTAAGGTGGCGATAGTACAGAGAATAAAGGAAGATAGATAGATAACAGGGAAGATTAAACGGCACTAGAGAAAAGCAAAAAGAGAAAAAGGAGAGAAAGGGAAGTAAATAAGGTGTAGGCTGAGCTATAGGTAGTAGCAGTGTGCTGGCCTTTCAGCCTCTAACACCCATAAACTCAGAGAGGACATAAAAGTGAGGGGCAGTGCCACTAATGAGGTGTTTAATAGGCAACTTTTGTTGATTCTGCAGGAGCTGCACCAAACGTTTTCTGCGCTCTAATTGTAGCTGTAAAAACGGTACGAGCAGGGAGCAGCGGAGGACTGCGGCAGTCTGCAGCCTCCTCTGCTGAGAGCAGCACTGAAGGGACAGCGAAGGCTGTGTGGGTGGCACCGGGGTGGAGGCGCAACAACAAATAACTCAGTCTAATGGCTGTAAATTAAAGGATAACACACCAACCACAGAGAAGCAACAACTTCGAAACATTCCTCTGTTACCGTCTGCCGTCCCCAAAGCAGCAATTCGCCTTCATTCAGCTGTAAATTAAATCAAAGCCAAGGTTATCGGAAAATACTTACACCAAAAACGCCAGGACGGATTCCAGAAAAGGACACCAACCACTCAGTAAAATCCCCCCCCCTCTGAAATCCACCACAAATGTTTTCTGACAGTCCGTGTCAAGCAACAGATGTTTTACTAATTACTGATTGGACAGAAAGGGCCTGCAAATTACTGATGACCAGCAGCAGAAGGATATAAATGGATGTTGGGGTGGTGGACGGGTTGGGAAGGAGTGATGTATGATGTGATGGGCCGAGCCCATTCAGAGTATGACCTGGAATCTTTGTTATAACTAGGAAGTCATAAAAATACTGGTCCCATGAAGTCCCATGAATACTTGTCACAGAAGTCAGTTATGTTGTTAACAGTGTAACATCCTCACTGCTTACAGCTCTGGATACTGTGGTTCTCTCTGAAAAAGAAAGCAACAAATCATAGATGCGTGATTCTTTGGTATAACTCATAAACGCACACCTTAAAGCAGATAGCTCTGGATGGCATTGCCTTGGCCCCCAGTCATACTGTGAGGAATCTGGGAGTCATTTTGACCATGATATGTCCTTCAATGTGCACATTAAACAAATATGTAGGACTGCTTTCTTTCATCTGTGCAGTATCTCTAAAATTAGAAACATCCTGGTTCAGAGCGATGCTGAAATACTAGTGCCTTGAGGTGACGGTTGTGATTTAATATAAATGATGGATGGATGTATTGATAGATTGACGGCATGAAAATGTTGCAAAGGTGAAGGGTTAAAATAAAAAAGTTAAAATGAGTGTACTAAATAATTTGCTTGACTCCTGATTTGTACCTGCAGGCAGCCTCTCCTTCTAGTGAAACCTGTCAGTCATCACACAATGTATGATAATGCAATTAGGAACCCAAAGCAGTGCTTTAAGTCCAGTGGCTGTGTCCTCATTCTGAGTGAAGAACTTTTTTAGCACCAAGCTAATCACAGAGAGGATAGTCCTGATTAAGGGAGTAATCAGCAGACACTTCCTGCATTAAAGGAGAGAGATGAGAGTAGAGACCAATAATCAACTCCACTCGCATCCTCTACTCACCTCCCTGATCCACGGGCAGTGACGAGACCACAAGAGTGCTCAAGCCTCCTCTCGCGTGACTACTCGATGCCCTGGGAGAGACGTGTTTGTCTGTCAACAACCTTAACAAAAGAGGAACCGCTTTACATTACGCTGACACTAAAAGCTGATCCTCTTTAACCCATAAATAAGTAATGAGGAAAAATAAGGAAATACAGGCTGTAAATGAAGAGCAGCAATCTCACACTGTGTTATTATATATACAGCAACCCAATTATCCCTCCCAGCTTCTGATCATTGAAATTAAGTTGATTTCATAGCCGGCAGGAGGGTGCCATATTAATGTTTTTATGTTTTGTTTTCTTTCCCCATTTAACAGCACCTGTCGTTCTTTTTCTCAGAGCCTGCGGGCTTCAGCATGCTTCATCTATTGATCATAAATATTAAGCATAAGAAGCAAAAAAAAAACTCATTAAAATGGCACGGCAATATGAGTCCCTGCTTCCTGTCAGGCTGAAGCTCGTCAGCATGTTCCTGATTGCTCTGATTGGGCAAAAACTTTTGCTAAACGGTGAAGCCAAAAAACTTTCTTTCAACGGGCCAACAGGAGTCCGGCTGTACATAAGCTCCGTTAATCTGTGACCATAGTGGTGACCATAGTGCTAGCCTTTCTGAATACAATATGATTCTCATCATGATTCTATTAGAGTCAAAAAGGAGAACAAGGGTTCTGAGGGTTCTTTAAGGCAAATTTACCTCATCACAGCCAAGTCGGAGCTGCCCCTCACCACGTCTGCCTCAAAACCCCCAAATGCCAGCGCCTGTCCACAAGATGAGACTGCTGACTTTAAAATGCTTCCTGCCCCCATTTTTTTCTTAATATTCTTGTGGGCTGACACCATTAATGTTTTTGAAAGTCCATAAGATACTCATTTACAGGTTTAATAAATAATTGTTAATTAAAGCCCCCTCTGCTCTGACTGGTCAGCTGGCCTATCAGAAACCCCAGGAACAGCCTTCTAAACGCTCCGTCTTGGCCTACATGTTTGGACCAAATCTGCACCCAGACTAAGGGTCCCACTGAAGTTTATCCTTCCCAGAAACACTTGAACTGTAATAATGTCAGAAAATAATAACCAGCTGGCATTTCACAAGTGCATAAGGCAATGTGTAAACAGAGTAACCCACAGCCAGCTACTGGTTTTAAACTGGTTTCCCAAAATGTGCTGTTGCCCATCAGCATTACAATTTCCACACAGCTTTAGCCTGTTAGCATAGCATCAGTGTTAATGGTTATGTTAACCTCACAATGTATGCAAACTAATAACTTTTGGAATGTTGTGAGGACAAAAGTAAGCCAATCAATCTTAACTTATGTGTGTTCACGTTTGCAGTCTATAAAGACATGGACTATGAGGCAGCTGCCATACTTTGTGTGATGAAATACCAAAAACAGTCACTGAATGTAACATAGTGACATACTAGATAAGCAGTGGGTGAAAAGACACGACAACCAACAAGTTACTCACATAGTTCAAAAACACGGTTTTCTGTGTGAGAGAACAGCTTCATTTTTATGTGGACTTCTTCATGCACACAAAGCTATATAAAGCTTTTCCCTAACGGGCGAATCATAATACAGTATGTCCTGTTTAGAGTTGGATCAGAATTGGACATCAGGCGTTCTGGGACATGCTGTCTTTCTTGGCTATGCTCAACATTCACTCAGGAAATGAGACAGCAACAACAGACTGAGTGAAAACTAAAACCACCTCCTTAATAACAGAGATGACTGCGAGCATTGTCCAGGATCACGACTCTGTTACTCAGGTTTGTTCACGAGCATCATCTTTCAGGTTTTCTGCGTACAGGCGGCGTCCAAAGTTTTCAGCTTTCAAAAAAGCCCTTTCACCACCCTCTGGCCTCTGGCATCAGTGTTCATCATGTTTCAGCATGTCCCCACCCAGTTTTTCCCTCTTCACCCTCTGCTCCGTCACTGCACTCAAAGGCTCGACACTTCCCCTTTTTTTTTCTCCTTACAGCTTCTCTTCAGAGACAAACCTTTTTCTTTAGCACCACAAAGACATTTCCTCTGGTAAATACTGCGTTTCTATTATTCAGCTTGTCAGTGCAGATGAGGAGACACGTTATGAGCAAATCATGAGAAAACTCAGACTGCTGGAATACAAAATAAGAATATGAATTGAAAAAAGATTCAATAATTGATTTGAGCAGGTTTTATTGAAAATTGCCTATAATTACCTCGACATCATTAATTCTGTCTGGAAAACATTTGGCACAATATCATCATATTATCCTTAATATGATTAATTATCCATTTGTGCGTCTGCTTGCAGGTCTTGCTTCAGTGCCACTGAAATGTGAATAAGCCGTACTGGTTGCCTCAAGAACTGCTAAGAAACTCTCAAAGTGGTAAAACAGAAACAACCTCTCAGTAGCTAACTTTTAAACCTCAACCTCAACCCACTTTAAGATTATGTATTTACATTTTTTACTAGGAGTAATTTCTTATTTAAATATTATGACAGTTATTTATACGCGCACATTCCAGATTCCATTGTTAATATAAGAGTTTGTGTATTTCATCTCTTCTGGTACATAAACCAGGCTTTTTTCTTTATGTTGTCTGGTTTCTTTGATCTGATTGATGTTTGTTTATTTGTATTTATCCCCCCGAATAAATTATTAAAAAGAATAAGGAGTCACACGGTAACCGCTGCCTCTGAGGTAGGGTTGGGCCGCATGCTTAAAGTTTCAATCCACTCTGTTGCGTAAGTGTGTTTGTATAAGTTATATCAAACCGGCGAGATGAGAAACGTGAATGAAAAAGATCATATTAAGGGCGCCTTTGCAGCCTTTATTTAAAAAGATGGAAATAACATGATAATCAGGCACCACACGTTGCAACTATCAACTATCAACATGAAGCTACCATCGTGGCCAGCTTACCTAGCAGGGGCTCAGGGATGGCTTGTTGGCTCAGAAATTGTTGGCCATAGAAATGGAGACTTCTTACGCTGGCGTTTTTTTCTAACAAAATTAACATCAAGCACACAATGCCAAGTCCCCATGGCTACATCTGATGAAAAGATTCATTGGATTACTTTTCTTTTGCTGCTACATTTGCTACTCATACAACATGATGAGAAACTCCATCAGTCTTTTCTCGCCGCTCTCGCTCAAAGCTTTACAAGCTAATTATTTACTGAGCTGAATTAGCAAGGAGGCAGACTGCTATATTAGTAAAATAAAGCAACAAAAATTAACATGATAAACCCGTCTGGGAAAAATATCTATAATCGGCTCTGCCAGTTCCTGTTGGCCAATATGTTTCTCCTCTCAGCCAGCTGCTCTGAAGGACAGATAACATTCAATATCAATGCCAATAAAATTTTACACTTTCATTTAAGTTTCTAAAACATTATCATCAGAATTGATCTAGAATTTTTTAAATTTATTTTGCTTTTGACAAAGGCTGAGGCCACCCGCCTTAAATTTATAAATGCTTGAAATAGTGACAGTAACATTTCGCTGTCAGTGATCATGTGACTTTTCTTCTTTTGGCAACATAAGGCTGACATCATTGGTTTTACAGAAACATCTGGGCAACTACAGGATGTATGGACATGGAAGTTGGTGCCATTCATGGTCGTCAGAAGATGAACTGCAGGAACTCTGGCCTCCTCCTGAGCTTTCACCCAGAGCCCCTCTCATGTGCCACTCCATCCATATTTTAAGGAGGTTTGAGGGTTCCCAGCAGCCTCGCTATCAGCATTTGTGTTTCGTGCCATTTAACAAATATTAGATGGTTAGCGTGGCACACAGCAGCTTAGAGCAGACATTTCATCCTTTCTGAGCATTACTTGTCCTCGCTTAATTTATTTATTTATTTTACAGAGTTCCTGTAATAATTCCACAGTAAGGTACAGTACACCCCCCTGATTTTTATTTGATTCCTTTAGGTCGGGACTTAATCTGCTGTACTGTCAAGTGTGCTGGCCTGCTCTGTGAGGTCAAGAGTGTTTCTTTGTGATTTATCAGAGTAAGCTGAGGTGGGATTAGTGGGTTTGTGACCAGGAGTGACCTTTTCATTGCATTTCCCCGTACTCCCACAGACAAGAGCTGGAACAGACAACGATACACTGTCCTCTCTCACGAGTCTTTGCCTCGCACTTCCACAGACGAGCTGAGCCACATTTCTCATTTTACACTTTAAAAACCACACAACGAATTCTCATATTTAGCAGGCAATAGACATTAGTTTTAAATACATAATAACCGGCAATAACAGTTACAGAAACTCATAGTTATAGTTCTTGAGTTGGCTTTCCATGTGGGTATGCCATATATGGGAAAATTCCATAAAAGGGGGTCGATGTAAGCCTAGCCCTAAATAAGTCATTGTTGCTTTGGTGGATGTAAAAAAGTTAAAGTGATACTAATGATGGATTATTCAAACTCAAAACTTTGAGAAGGTGCATATAACCTTATATAGAAAAAAGAAAAATAGTACCAACAGTTCATATAATGCAGATGAAAAACGGCCAGATGTTTGAGAGAACTAACAAAGGTCACAGAAAGTCATTTGCGCTGCTCAGAGACATTTTTTCTTTTTTTTTTTTAGCAAATCTGTTTCAAACTTTCTCCAGAGGAATGGTCCTGGTGAAACCTCTCCTTACAAACGGGGCCACTCCTCTCAGAAACATGTCACTGCTGACTTTTTCAATGTCATTCTTCAACGCTGTGAGCTCCACAAACTATATTCCATTCAGCGGGGCAGAAATCCAAATCTGAAAAACAAACTCAATCAACACTATCTGCATGGATGGGTAAAACCAGCAGAGGTAACAGCACGTCTGAACGTAAAACCTCACAGCACACCAAGAAAACCACCACAGGCTGCAGAACACTGAGCAGGAGCAGAAACTCCTCAAAGGCAAACAAACTGTTGGCGGTGCGAGAGATGAAAGCAGAGCTCTGTACGAACACGCAGGACCCTGATGAGAGGAAGCTGAACAGAGGTGGGTTTAATCTGTGCTACTCAATCTTTGCTAACACTGCATGCTAGTTTTTTCACTCCTACACCTTTTCACACTTTCTTATTCCACTTACTTTACGGCTAATTTCTTGAGTAAAAATAGATAAACGGAACAGAATCATGACGCAGAAACAAGGCAGTGCAACACGCTTCCAAACACACATGCAGAAAGAGCCAGTAAAGAGCAGCAGCGACCTTTACTCTGTCGCTGTACCTGGATATTTCCTGTCCTGCGCTCAGCCTGATCCAAGCATGTGGCTGCAAATCCAAGTTCAGTTGCAAGGAGTAAATCGAGCCCTCCTCATTCCCTCCTCCTTCTAATCCTCCTCTTTCAAAGCTCCAACAATAAACTCCAGAGTTCTCTCGAAAGACTTTTGTCCCAGTTCTTCACCCTCTGTCACTGCTTCATGCCCTCCTTTCCTTCACTCTGCCTGCTCTCCTCCCACTGCTCCTCCTCCTCCTCCTGCACAAACACGCTATAAATCGCCTCCACCTCCAAGGCAATGGCTCTGATTTCAGCCCCCACCTCTCCCTCCTCTCCTCCTCTGGCTTTTTCAAGAAAAGAGTTCAGCTCCGTCAGGCAAATAGGCGGAGAAAGGTGGAAAGAGGAGAAACGTGGCGTCACCTTACTTACCGTCAAGAATACAGGAGAGAAGCTTTGTGGCACTTTTTTTAAGCCGTGGAACGCAAAAGACAAGAGAATCAGTTTGCATAATGATGTGACTGCTTTTGGACCATGCTGCCTTACTTCCTGATGGTAAAGCTATAAGGCTGAGTCAGAAAACAAGTCAAACCCCCGATACTGTATAAAGCAAGGCTAGAAACCTGAACAGAACAAGACTGCATTTTATTATTCAGTCCTGACAGGGAAATTAACAAACTGCTTGTCTCTCAAAATGTTTTAGCGGTTCAGAGCTGCTACTAGATAAATGCAGGAGCTGTGCTAGCAGTTGCTAAGAGAAGTTAAGGTTTTTTGTTAAGCTCATTAGATCCAAGTCATCATTGGTGATCAGATCCTGTCTTGGAACAGAATTTCTTGGGAGAACAATTTTCAAAAGCCAAAAGTCACATACTCTGATGGCTTTGGGTTCAGCTAAGTAACTTAGTTCTTGTAGTCCATCTGGTCTTATAAATGAAGAGAAATTAGCAAGTAGAGGAGTCTAAGAGGAAGTGGCTAATTATGTCCAGATAACTGGGCCAAGTAAGGTATGCTAGGTGCTCCCACTGCGCAGTGCTGAGTACCAACTGGCAATGGTCCCCAGGATGGACGTCCTGGCAATTAGTCTAATCCACGACAGGTCCAACTCCCAATTTCCAGGATTTAAAGGATGTGCTGATAATAATCTGGAGCCATCAGACACCGTCAGAGGTCTTTAGAGGCTTGAACTCCAAAAGAGCCTGAAAAGGCTGCCATAATGTTTTGACACAGTGTGTATTGAATTATCAACTGTCATTTATGTCATTTGTATTAAACCTACCTGCTCAGATGTGTCCATCTTGTTACACTTGATACATTTTCCAACAATAAACTTATTTAGATGGCTGAGGAAATGTGGAAGTCTTACATCGTTACTTTACCATCGCAAAACTTCAAATCCTCAAAATCAGTTCTGTAAAGGTGCAGAGTCACAGTCTAAACCTCTACAAATATCACTCGGCAGCCTGACAGGAAGCTCGAGAGAAATGTGACAAAGTAGATAAATCAACTAACACTCGATATACCTTACACCTAAATCGCAGTATTGATTTCCAATAACCTGCGAAACATGAGTGTTTCCACATTTGTGATGCTAACGCCTCTCATGGAAGTAAAAGGTCCAAATTAAAACCTAAGACTTCACCTCGGTGACGAGGGTTAGGGTAACATTGTGCTGTTGCTCCTTGAGGAAAATGACTTTGCATTTTATTCATACACATTTTTGTGATAACCTTCGACATTCAAGATTAGATTCAGACCCACACCTATTTTAATGTTCATGACCAGGAAACTTGCTTTTTTCTTTTAATTTCTTCCAGCTGCAACTTGCATAGTTCCACACTAAGCATGGATTCCTTTAAACAAATACACTTGAACAGCTGACAGCTATTTGCTTGTAGTTTTATAGTTTGGCAAATGTGATTTCACTCAGAGTGAATTCATCCTGGCTCGTCTTCTGTTTTTCTCTGCCTGTAGGCATAAAGGTAAGCACCATAATAACAAAAGCACCATGAGGGAGGGAACGCTCTATAATTACAGTGTACACAGACCTACAGTGTTGGGGAGGAGCGTGCCAAGAACCAGCCTGAGCACGCTGCATGCCTGAGCTAACGAAGGTCTGCTGATAGACGCTTCATTAAGGACACAGATCAGTGGAGTGGATCAGCAGGGAGGCTGGGAACCGGCTACAGCTCTCATCTCTCATCTCTTCTCCGGAAACAGCTCACACACACCATCTGAAGTCACAGAGAAACTCTACTTTGCACATGAACGGCAGGAACATGTTTAACAACTGTCTGCTATGTAAACTGTGAACAGAGCTGTGGGCATTCTACCTGCTTCCTTCAGAGTTTCAGGTTATAGGAGGACATTTCGAGTACTGCTGTACACACATCACTAATACGATCACATCTTTGATCTTTTTTTACAAGAGCTGAAACAGAGTTTGTATATAACAAACCTCTCTGGTCTATTATGTGCAAATTTTAAACGATAAATATCTACAACAATATTTGACAATAAGACATTAATGCCAGTTAACCTAAAACAAACTTAACAAACAAAAAACAATGCAGCTAGTCTACTAATATGAAGGTCAACTGTGCTGCGGCCCCTTAAAAACCAGAAAATCCCTCTGGGAACCACTAAAGCCTGATATACAGTAGCTTTATCCTCTGTGCAGTGGAGCTCCATTGTTGCTCAAAAACAAAAAAAAAACCCACAGTGAGCCATATTGTTGGATTGGGTAATGCAGTCTCTGGGAGATTTATGATAGCTTTTTTTTTTGTTCTCTAATTTTTCTTTAAAATGAACTTATTGTAACTTTCCTTATTCTCTATCACAATGTTTGGTCCATATGTTGTTGGACGGTGGCACCACTGAAGTGCAGACTTTCACCTTTATTTTAAGGCAGGGGTGTCAAACTCAATCACAGGAAGCGCCAAAACTGAAAAACATGGTCTAAGTCCCGGCCAAACAGGACTAATGTTTACTGAACATCTAAAACTAAAACTATTTTAATCAGCAATATGAATTTGAATGGCCAGAAAACAGCAATGCTTCCTCAACACAGTAAATGAAATATAAAATTATATTTTTAATTCTAAAGTAACATCTGGGAAAATGAGGATATTTCAACTTTGCAATTTTTTC
>JAVDPK010001120.1:31106-42669 GCA_034780415.1 Cichlasoma orientale
AGCAGCCAGGAATCGAACCGCCGACCTTCCGATCAGTGGCTGACCTGCTCTACCTCCTGAGCTACAGCCACCCCATGGTTGGCTGTAGCTCTCCAAGATCAGCACTGATGCTTCTGTGATGTTGCTAATGGAAAAGATGATTCTTATTATTTCAGGTTAGCACCCATACTGCCTTGGCCCACAAAACGACATTCTAAAATCCATTTATACACTTATCAACACGGGAAAAACAACGAGAAAGCAACATTTAAACTGTGATGACTAAAAAAATTTACAAAATTTGTCTTATTGGCTATTTAACACTTAAAGAAATTTTATGGGAAATGTAAATATAGTTTAAGATCTTGTTTTCCTTGATTTTTATTTCAGACTTTTTAGTGGCCCAGGTGGAACTGTATTCATTTTTGACTTTTCCATAAAGAAGGACTGGAGCTTTGGAGCACTGGACTAGATCAATGTGTCTTCCAATCAAACAGATTTACTGATACAAACATCACTGGTCATTGCTGTGAGGGGACATGATTCCAAGTCTGCAGGCAGGGCTCATTACAGCTGACTGTGGGGAAGGGAACACTGTGGAGTGAGGCTCTGGAGGGACACGGAGGGACAGAGAGGCAGATGGGAGGAGTGAACATAGAAAGGGGGAAAAAAATTACCACACAAAAATCAGAGAATCTTGTCTTTATGTCATCCTCCCTGGCATTGCCTGCGCTCCACCCAGATGGCAGCTCCGCTCCTCTGCTGTACAGAACAGAGGGAGGCGACACGACGCCTGTCAAAAATCCGAGAAATTCTGCCCCGGAGCTCGATCCGAGCCACAGCCTGTGACAAACAGTCAACTCGCATGCCGACAGTCTAATCTGCATCTGTATCAGCGAGGGGCTGGGATCATCCCGAACCACAGGAGGTCCTGCGCTGTTTTTACTGCAGCTGATAGCGGGAGTGATGCTGTTGTTCGTGTGCTAACAGCCTGTCTGATGGCTCCAGGAGCACAGCCAGATTGGCTCTTAGTGTGAAACAACAGCAGCCATTAAAGTTCCTCCATATGGCCTGGGGCGAGGAGGAGCAGGAGCAGGGGGTCATCTACCCCAAACTGAGTCCACCCCAGTGTGAGGATGAGCTTTTCTTTTTGTTTTAGTTGGTAGTAAACAGAATCAGGGGATAAGGCTTAGTTTGCATGGCCTTGGCTAATCTGATTATTCCATTCTTCTTACAGCAGTGAGGAGATTTCTGTAAAGAGGAAATCTGGTGTTCTTCCTTATGGCAAAGGCTTACCACAGTTTAACACACACAAACACTTTGTGCGAAGTGTTTGTGTGAGCCGGCCAGACCTCTTTCTGGGAATGTCATTGTGCCAAAACAGACATGGGAGGAGGATCACTGCTCTTATCTGCATGACCTCAAACTACATGTGGATCTTAAATCCCCAGACACACACACACACACACACACACACACACACACACGCACACACTAGGGGCAGATAAATTTCCACTGCAGACAAATTTATTTTATGCCTCGGGGATCCCCACCTTCTGTGTGGCCCCCAAGGCATAAAAATAGCTGCTGGCTGATAGCTGACCCCTGGAAGTGCACATGAAAACACACAATGCCAGAAATACACAGGCAGTAGCTTATATATTATAGTTTCCCAGCTTTCTGGAAAACACAATTTCATTTTTGGTTTGACAAAAACACTGAAATGCTTTTTTTGGGCTTTAGGAGAAAAAAAACAACGGCAGTTTCTTAAAACACACATTAAAAAGAAAACCTGATGTGTGGTGTAGCAGCCATAAGTACATCTATGAAAGAATAACTTTGCAATACATAAGTTCAGTAAAAACTAAAGTAAGTCAGGTACTTAGATAAAACTAGAGAGCATTCCTATAGAGGACTGCGGGTTCCAACAGACGGTTCTGCTTCAATGGGGCAGATCTGGAACATACTTTTAATTAATCAAATTACATTTTGGCCTTTTGGGCCCTGGTGGTGTGGGGCTTTACCTGGCTTCTGATCAGGTCTTAAGCACAAAATCTACCGAATTTTTCTTGTAGTTTATGAATAAACTACAATAATTAGGAGCAGCCCAAATGGACTGTTTTATGTGCATGGCAACATCATACTCGACTTAACCAAGGCTTGTGTGCCTCAAGCTTGGCATTCTTGGTTTCACAAGACTGGACCTGTCGGGTGAGGGGTGGACCTGAATTACACCCCGAGGGACACCGCATGGTTATCAGAGGTAATACTTTGCCATTCACAAAATACCCTGGCCCTAAAGCCCTCTGTTCTATTATCCATTAGACTATAATGGGAGCATCATTTACCAAATGAACATAATTTTACTAAAGTATTGAAAAGAACTTGAAACTATAAAGCTATAAAGTCATTAAAAAAATGTTTACAAAGGCCACAAATCAAGCAATAAATAGGGTCATTTTCCCATTTATGGAATCCCTTAGATTCACTTTGCATATCCAGAGGTTACATCCATCCTTTTTTTTATCTGTTTTGTTCTGTTTTTAAGTGTCAAATTAACAGAGCAGTGGTTAACACTGTTGCCTCACAGCAAGAAAGTCGTGGGTTCGAATCCACCATCTGGCCGGGACCTTTCCGCGTGCGATCTGTCTTGGGTGTACCTGCCTCTTGCCCTATGGTAGCTGGGACAGGCTCCAGCAAACTTTGATCCTCTTCTGGGGTGATACATGTTTGATCAACAGCTTTCTTTCTATTTTTAGGGGGATCTGGTGATATATAATAAGGTTGGTACACATTAAGATCAAGCTCATACCCGTTTGTTCTCAAAGAATGCAGCTCTAGTGATTTTCTCTACTCATACTGTATTGTAATAACATTAACAGCAGCTAGAAAGTTTTAAGATATATTGCTTATAGCAGTTTTATATCATCCAGCCCGACGAGGGCCAGTAACATTTGCAGGGATAGACTTGACTCTCACACTGAAGTCAGTTTACAGTTTTTTTCATGCTGCAGAGGCAATCTGGAGGGCAACTTGTTCAAAGCAGCACCACCACGACAAGAAGATAAATCACAAGAGGAAAAAATCATCTGTGATCACAGTCAAGGCACAACTGTTTGAAATACTGAAAAAAATACAAGTCAAAGCCCTTAAACACTCACCAGCCACTTTGTTAGGAACACCTGTTCAACTGCCTGTTAACACACATGTCTAATCAGCCAATCACATAGCAGCAATTCAATGCATTTAGGCATATGGACAGGATCAAAATGACCCACTGGAGTTCAAACTGAGCATCAATCTGGTCAAAGGTGATTCACTTGACGTGCTGTTGGTGCCAGTCAGGCTGGTCTGAGTGTTTCAGAACCTGCGGACCTACTGGGATTTCCCCACACAACCAAAAAATAAAAAATAAATTATAGAAAATCTTTTATTATCTGACCCAGTCTGTTATCCTATGACACAACGCTTTCTCAGAAAGAACATACCCATGTTTATGCTTTGTTTGTTTTGATGGTTGGAAATAGAATTTTTGAGCTGCTGTGAAATAAATTTCATTTATTTCTATTAACAATAATATTTATTAACAGCATTTTGTTTAGTAACCAGGGGGGCAACTCCTCGGGTTGGAGGAAGAAACCCAGTTGTAAAGAAGTCTCTGGGAGAACGACCTTCAGCTCTCTTCTTCTGTGACCTATACTCGAACACTTTCCTGATGACTTCAATCACTAGTTTCACGTCATACTGAATAAAACACCAGCATCATTTTATAAATGGTAATAATTAGTGTCATAAAGGAAGACACACCAGGGTAAATTAAGTCAAATATGTCTCTAAGCATAGCAGGATTAGAAAATAGTGTTTTACTTCATAAAAAGCCTTGTCACCATTTTTAACTGCCCCCTCAGCCACTTCATCCTGGTGCTGGTTCTGCCTGAACATCTGCTTCACTCCACATTTTTCTGCTCTGCTCTTTGCAGACACAGTGGCTACATAAATCCTAGTTGTTCAACCAAAATGAGTCCACAATGCACTGGTTTCTGTCTTGAGTCACATGTATCACAGCCAGCCTTTAAGCGGTGCCTGTAAAAGAAATGAAATAAAGCATGCTATGGAATGTGGTCATTGGTAAGCCACTACGCTGTTACTGAAAAACTCAAGTAGTAACTGTAACTTGACAGGAGGATAAATTGCAGCAGTATAAACAAATAAGGACTTGAATTTCCTCGAAGCTCGAAGACCAAACGAGTTAAAAAATTCCAAATGGGAAAAAATCTGTCCCATTAAAAATATGCTTTTCATTTATCGTCCCATACTACCACAAGCTTTTTCTTCATTCTTCAAGCTGCCAAAAAAAAGGAAAATCAATGTCAGTGCTAAATCCAGGAGGCCTTGTATGCCCACAGAAAGAAAGTGGCCAAGCAACAGCCCCGCTGAGCCAAAGAATCAGGCCTGGGGGAGTCCAGTTAAGAAGGCAACAAAGAAAGAAAGAAGGGGATCACAGCAGGCCCCTTCTTAACAGGAGACCAGTAGAAAGAAGCTGAAGGAGGAGGAAAATCCTGGGAGAAGGAGAATAAAGTAGGAAGCATCTCACTAACTGCATGACCCAAATGTCTCCAATATCCAGTTCCTGACATGTCTTTATCCAAGGCGAGAGAGAACGATTAGAAAAAAGATGACTGGTTAACCGTTCGTGTCGAATGAAGGCAGCCACTCAAGTGACACAATTCAATACTCCCTTTAAGCTACAAACCACGGCCGCACAATTATGGCCATTATAATCACAACAATGCTGTTCCGTCTTTAGAACACAATTCTTTGTCATGATTATGTTTGGTGTCAAAATGTTTTTCTTGCACTCTCATATAACACAGCTTTCACATCTGAATAAATATTTACATAAACAAAAAAATTGGTCCTTATTTACCTAAATTTAGTGCATCTCTTAGAGGACAAACAAATAAGACACAGTTTTAAAAAGCTGTACCAAAGCCTAACACAAACTTAAATAAACAGGGCACAGCTTTCACTTTTACTTTCACTGCTCCCTCATTCACAGCGGGTCGCCATAGAAGGCAGCGCCGCACGTTTGAACGCCCATGCTGCTGCAACCCCAAAGGGATTTGTGTCTCCTCCCGCGGTGCATTTCTATATTGTGTAATTAATCTTTATCTGCATAAACGAATCTCTGCAGACAAATAATATAAAGTCTCTCACTCCATTCATTTACCTGCATAATGGATAAAACGTGGAACAAAGCACTGACCAGCTTTGAGATCTCTGTTTTTCTCCTGTGGCGTTCTGCATACAGTGCAGGTATAATTAATAAAGGAATAATTTATTTTGCTTTGCAACACTGTAGTCTTTATGATTTCCTCTTGGTTAACATCAGGCAGAAGAGTGAATAGGCAATATAGTGCATTTCCATACAACAGATGATGATCCTTTTCGAAGAGCAAGCTCGTCACCTTCTTCTGTGCCAGACATTTGAATGCAGTTGTTTATTGTTTGTCTTTCAATGTAATGCTACTCATCCAGACTACTCCAGAAAACCTCAGGCTGCACAGTCCAGGGAACATCTGTGATTGGGAAAAGCAGGCCCATCATCAGGTGTTGGTTTAGGGAGTATTTGATGTGCTTTTGAGCATGCATTTTAAATATCACTCCATCATGCTCATTTAATCTGATTCATTGTGCAGTCCTGCTACAAAGTTATTAACTAGGTGCCGCACATCTATCATGATAAGAGGACATATGAAGCTTTGGGTGCCGATGAAAATAAAATTAAGCAAACAAAAGGGAGGATCAAAGGGCGAATCCTCTGTCAAAACCAAAACCGCATTCTGCAATTTTCTTAAGTGAGCCAGAGCTGCTCCAAAGTTAAATGAATTCTTCCTTTTTCAGATTCTACCTCTTTATCATTTTCCTTGAAATTGGATCAGACTGTTCCCTAATCTTGATGGTAAACAGATGGCTTTGTCTTCATGTAGTAAAACACAATAAACCCGTTTTTGTTTGGGTTTTTTTTAATGATGGGATGGATTATGCTATAATCAATCTTCTCTGGGCTGCTGAGGGTCACTTATATTTTATTCAAACCTGCATCCAGACAGTCTGCATGCATTTTTGCTCACATCTGGGAGATGACCACATTGGATCTGCAAACTACAGTTACCCTAGACCATATAAAAAATGGACTTAGCTGCTTCTGGCTCTAAAAAGAGAAGACAATACTGAAATGCCTTCATTCGTTTTAATGGCCAGCAGGGATGACTCTTGGTTGCAAAAAGAAATCTGGCCATATGGAAAACTCCGGAAGAAAGACCTTCAGGTCTTAATCAGTGGTCTCAATAACTAGGTTCAAGTCATATTGAATAGAGCGTGTATTTTGCGGAACTGTTGAAACAGACAAAACAAACGAGATTTTGGAAATTGAGGTCTCAAGACTCCATTCACACAGAGAGATGTTAATTAGTTTCCAGGAATGTCACAAGAAATCGAGTCAGTGTCACCGTGAGTGACTGTAAAAAAAGAAAATAATGGAAACGTATGGATCACTTTTTCTGGGGTTTTTATTGGCTGTGTGTTGTCGTCTGAAAGGTGGTTTGTGGCCCATCTCCACTAAAGTTAAAGTGAATAAAACTTTGATCACCATTAATTTGCATTACAACAACCAACACACATCACAAATACTGCTCTGCTTCTTAGGAGAACATCCATCCATCCATTTTCTTCCGCTTATCCTTTTCAGGGTCACATGGGGGCTGGAGCCTATCCCAGTTGTCATAGGGCGAGAGGTAGGGCTAACACAGAGAGACAAACAGCCATTCACACCTATGGGCAATTTAGAATCACCAATTAACCTAACCCCACTAACTGCATCTCTTTGGACTGTGGGAGGAAACCGGAGTGCCCGGAGAAAACCCACGCAAATACAGAGAGAACAGCAGTGAGGCAGCAGTGCTAACCAGGTCTATGTTGCATTTTAAGTGAGCATGATGTGTTCAAATATATCAAGACTCTCAAAAAACACCTCTTTAATTCATCTCTTCCTTGTTATCTCAAGATCAAATGGTATCCCTCTTACTCACCTGGACAAACAAGCTAAAGCAGTGAAACGCTGCAGGGCTTTTCAAATATTCTCAGCATGTTTGCTGGGTCAAAGCACCCACAGCTGTAATTAGGTTAGATTTTGGGATGAATTTGGGTTTGGAATCCTTAAATTCTCAGTGCAGCTCAAACTGCCGAGAACGGTGCTGCTGGGTGAAAAACTGAGAGGGATGAGCTGGGATAAGACAGATTTCCAGATGAGTTTGGGGACTTTGGGAGGGATTCTGACTTTGGTTGGAGGTGGGAGAGTGAGGGGGGGTTAAAAGCTTCGACTTTAGTTATTCTTCTGCTTGGCATAGAGCACTGAAAGAGAGGTAGGGCATCAGCTATGTGGCTACTGCTTCCTTTATTTAAAGGAAGCTTTTGTTTATTTAAAGAAAACTGATGTTTTTTACCACTTTTTTTTTTAACATCCACAGCCACAAAAACATTAAAGGGGAAAGGTGATTCAACAAATAAAGAAATGCTAAATGTGCAGCACATGACCAGAGTTCCATTTTAACAAAGCAGACGTAGCATCCTGAATGATTTCTTTATATATCCAGAATAAATGTCAGGAAATTGTTGACATTTTGAATAAAATAAAGAACCATCCTTAACAACCAGCAGCTGAGATCTGGTTCACACACACTCCCCGACATCCACTCTGCATGCACAATCAACCCATCAGCTCAGTCTCTTGCTGGCCCTGCTGCTGCTTCAGTAGCTTGTGGACTTGGCAGAGGATTCTGGAGCGAGCAGCAAAGAATAATGAGGTGATCACGCCATTGCTCCATGCTTCATTACACTCCCATCGGCTCCCAGATCTCCCAGGCCCAGAGAGGCCTCGCTCAGATTTAAGTGCGCATGTTATTAGTCTCCCATGTTAGACACTTCCTCCACCAGCTATTCGTGTGATAAGAGAAGTGAAGTCTGAGGGCACAAGAACGCAGGTTTGCTGTTGTGTCCTGTCCTTGTGCTGTTTGTTTTTTGTCTGCAATAAAAAAAAATAAAAAAACAAATTCTTCAAACTGGGCTGAATGTAAAGATGCTGGAACCAAAAATTATCCTCCAGATTGATGTCAAGATTTTTAGTTCCGTGAAGAACCTTTTTCCAAGCGATTCTTCAGAGAACCCCTAGGAGGTGACTCTTTGAGGACCCATGAATTGTAATCAGAAAAACTGCAGGAAAAATTCTTTTTTTTTTAGGGCCTCAGTCGCACAGGCCTGGAGATGCCCTGGCAACCTCCAGTTGCTGGGGAAACATGTGTTCCCACGTGGTGAGGCTGTTGGCTGTGACCAGAACTCAGTTGCAAAGAGAGTGCTTCAGCAAAAGCCTCCTTGCGAAGGCTTTGGTCGCTAGCAGATTGCTGCAGTTGTCTGTAGTTTGCATGGAAGACTCAGATTTGTATGTAAACACGTGCCGTTTACTCTCTGAACTGATGTGAAACTTGGAAAAAGTGCAACGCTAAGTGCAAATGGAGAAAGTAAAAATTGTGCTTTATCTCCGTATGCTTCCATCTGCAACCAACACATTTCTAAAGGCACCGTTTTTACTTTGAGTGAAGGGTCTCCATTTCCAGTTTGCGTCACACTTTTTACAGTTTCACTACTTGGGGGTATGACAGGAACTGACTAAAAACATGACAGAACAGCCTCCCGCACACACCAACCACTGTCATAACAGGTCAAGGTTTAGCAAGCAAAAAAAGTATAATATAATAAGAAAAAAAAGATTATAAAACCATATAAATTTGCTATCATAACCCTCTCATCTTAATGATGCCAGTCATATATTTCTATATTTCTTAGTTTTAGACATCATTTAATATTTTTAAAACTGCTTCTTTTATAAGAATCTCATTAAATGTTGTCTCATAATTTTATCTGCTTATCCAAAGTGAGGTTTTAGATTTTTTTTTTTTTACCCTCCAGTGAAAATTGATATTTATCTTTAATCTAAATGAAAGTCTTGAGGATTTTAAGGCTAAATGGTGCACAGAGTTATTTTCCTCATCATCTATGACTAAATAAAGCAACACAACGATGAGTAAACCTATTAACCCTATACAGTATTTATATGTATGTATTTGCAGTGTTATGACCGTGTTGTCTAAGGAGAATTCCTGAAAAAAAGAACTCTACTACGTTTCTTCTAATGCAAACAAAACATTTCCTACTGCTTTATTTAACAGGTGAAACATGAGTTGAATTACATTATGCACTGTGCCATCTTTGTCGGTGAGAAGCTGGTGAATGGTAACACCTCTGTCTGTTATGTGTCTGCGGAACAAGACAGTCTTTTTCTGGCTCTTTTGACAGCGGAACAGCTTAGGAGATATCAGAGAGTAACAAAAAAGAAGCTGTTAGATGAAATCCTGCAGGTGACAGACTGCACAAATTTTCAATCAGGTAACCAATTCCATTCAATGTGCTTTGCTATTCAGAGACACAATGTGTGCAGCATAAATTCTGATGACAGTTGCTCACTCAATTATTGCCTGGCCTCTTTATTAAAACAAAAATAGTTCGTTTTGCTGCCCTCAGAATTCTGTGACTGGTAATATTGAACCATAGGCTGTAAATAGAAGATGGATGAAGTCACTGTGACATTACCCACTGGTTGCTGTCACTTTAAGGGTTGAGGGTTGGGTGCTATGTTACCACCCAATGCTAGCTAGCTTGGTTTTGGTGCATGCATTCAAAAACTGTAGATTTGCAGTTGGTCTATAGAGTAGACGTGTTTTCAGGGAGCTCCATCTCACTTCCATATTTTCATGGATATAAAGCCATTTAATCATCAATTGTGTTACTCTGCGTTTCTGAACAAGATGACCAAACCTGGCAGAGGAAAGAAACAGGACAGAGGATCCGGAGAGGACGATAACGACCGTGTGGCCTGCGACCGCAGAGGTTAAAGCTAGGTGGACCGAGCACACAGAGGGTATCATTGCCAGGCTGTTTCCAGGACAAAGAGCTAGTGCTGTGGCTCTCTCATGAAGTGCACCCAGTGTTAATCTATCCTGACCTTACCTCTGCTGTTAAGAAGTGCTGTCAGGCCTTTAGTGATATTAAGGAAAAATGCAGAGTTAGGAAGATTCACTGCACATCCCATTATCCTGCCAGGTTTGTGGTCACTGTAAATAACAACACTGGTACATTTGACACTGTACTTGAGGCTGAGAAATTCCTGTGCTGGGAAGTGGATAACTGGAATGCGGCCACCACTTCACAAAGAGAGAACAATTAAGCCATCGACCCAAACTGATGAAAATTGATATAATGGTAGACAATTCATTAGTCTCAACAATGAGACTAAACGTGTCCTTGTACTGTGAAAATGGTGAGGCCTTCAGGTTTGGGGTATGGAGACTTTGACCTGCTTGTTTTGCTTTATCAGCTTGTAGGAAGATGGTTTGTTACAGTCCTGATCCTTTATGGTTCTTTTTGACATTTGTGCTTCCTGCTTTTTTTTTCTTTTTTTTTATCTTCTGTTTTGTTTTCAATCTGTTTTGGCTTCTATTGTTTTTCATATTGTGTTATGGTCACGCAAAATGCTCTTACACTGAACTGTGTGTCCTAATTTAACGGATCAACCAGCACACAACAGCAGTGAAATTAGGCTAGTCAGTTGAAATGTCAGAGGGATGAAGAGCCCTCTGAAGAGAAGGAAAGAGTGGGTACATCTACAAACCCTCAAAGCAGAAATCTATTTTGTACAGGAAAAATCTGCTTTAAGAGACGTTGTCCCATGATTGCTTTGCCATTTATGCAAAACTTTGATGACTACATGTGATGACTACATGGTAACATGGTAACCACCTTGCTTTTAAAGCATCCAGTCAACTATTCAAACTCAATCCGCATGACAGACTGATCTGTAGCCTCGTCCCCGTCGACACGCTCACCTGTGTTGATGAGAGTGTCGCTGTAATGATGTCAGCAGGTACTTTTGTGGCACGGCTGAAATGAAGTGGAAATTGTTTTTGGGGGAATTTTGTTCATTTTGATGGCAAAGAGGGACTTTGCTATGATTTGTAATTCATCTGACCACTCTTCATAACACTCTGGAGTAGATGCAAATTGTCATCATATGAAGTGAAGCAGCAAACGTTGTGAAGACCAGTACTTGTGTCATTCTCAAAACATTTGGCCACAGCTGTGCAGCAGTGGAAAGAAGACTTTGGATGAGAGAAAAGGCAAATATGTTGCAAATATGCAGAGACATTTTATCTTTATACAAGTTTTAATGCGGTTTCAAGGTTGCTGTGGCTACTGTTGTTAGATGTGTTGTTTTTCTATACAGAAGCAATGCAAAGACCTATACCTCCTCTTTGACTAATAAAATGCTGGAGCACAAAGCCTAGCACACATCTACCAGCTACACCTACCTGAAGAGCCAACTGAAAAGCCTGCCTTATGGAAGCAAACTTGTGTCATCAGGATCTGAATTTTAAATGACACTGAATTTCTAGCACTGAATTTTTTTAATGCC
>JAVDPK010001120.1:42769-55371 GCA_034780415.1 Cichlasoma orientale
CGCCCCCCCCCCCCCTACGGCAGCAGCAGATGTTTAAGGTTGTGCTCATTTTGATTACTTTATATTCTACTGTGCAGTTTAATCTACAGCAATTCCCAATATGTTATAAACCGTGTTTCCAGTGTGATTGTCCCACAACGATCACGAATCACTAAAAATTCAGACTTTTGTGAGCTCAGAAAAACAACTGTACTTTGGGATTAACAAACTACACTAAAATGTGCTAATATAAGATCTAATTATTCAAAATCAAGGTTGTCATGTTTCAGATGGGAGTCGGATGCTTAATACCGTTTGTACTGGAAAAACTATGAGGTTAAATGATTGAGCTGTTTAATGATGATAAATGGATACATTTTCCTTTGAATGCTAACACCAATGTTGTACTTTTAAACAGAAAGTCACTTTGTTTAAATTCCATCATGTGGGACAAGCTTAAGTGCTGCTTCAGTGCATGGAGGTGAGAATCACCAACACAATGCATTATGGGAACATTATTCATGCAAGTCCCATTTGAAAATGGAATATATGGAGATAACTGTTGCTTTTGGCTTATAGTGCATTAATACCACTGATACCTATGAGATGAATGAGTTCAGGAATGCTTTGTGATTCCTGAACTCTGTAGCTACAGACTCTGCTTCATTGTGTAGAAAAATGAAATCCACAGGAACATCCTGTAGCTCTGTTGATCCTCAACATTCTAAAACTCTTGAAGATCAGATGAATGAAACAGATGATGTTCCAAAAAGCAGTAGCTGATATTTTGGAGAGCAATGATGGAAAACAGCAATGGCCCTAAATTTTGCAAGGCAGACTTTCCCATTGCAGCTGAAGTGATGTCATGGGGCCATCGATCATCAGTCCGGCTTACCAGAAAACCCATATTACTGATTGATTATTTAAGGGAGTCCAAGAACCAATCTTATGGAGATCATGGGAATATTTGTAAATAAAATCTCTGAACTTTTCAGAAAGGTAGTGATGTCTGCAATATTGCTGTTTTGCAGGCAACCAATCATGTGTTTGTTTTTTATTAGATAGGGAAACCAAAAATAAAAATGAAGCAGCTTGTAACATGCAGCTAACTTTATGAAATAGTCAGTTTAAATCTAAACTATGATGTTTTTTTCTAAACAAGGTGCCAAAATTTAAACAATTAAAAAAAAAAAAAAAGGTAACACACAGGACACAAACGCTCATCTTCTGTGTGAAAGTTGTGCTCCAATTAAACCTCCTCTATGTCACTCTACACTACCTCACATGACTTTCTTCCTGACACAAAGACTTTGGACTACATTCTACAGAAGTGACTCCAGAAGTCCAAATGTATCCTTTAGTCTATGAGTCCTGTTGCCTAAGGCTTCAGCAATGTGTCAGATGCTTAACTGTCAATTTCTATAGAGCGATTGAACACATTTCATGGGGCAGAAGTGCCACCCAAGACCCCCTTCTCAGCCTCACAACTAACTAAGCATATGCCTTCTATCGTAATTTAGATCCCACTGGAACTGTGTGTACTTCAAAACTTTCAACCAAAGCAGCAGACCTATTTAATCATGATAAGCAGGAGAATGGGGCCTTCCATGTCATAAGTTCAACAGGCCCTCTTCTGTCTCACCAGAGAGGCCCCTTTTTGTTACAAGTGAGACAAATAAATCCCAACATTAGCGTTCACATCAAAGAAATATGAGCTAAAGTGCTCCCCCAGTGCAGTGAGGTGAAAACTGGCTAATTTTTACTGTACAGACAGGTTGTTTGTCTGGAGAGACTCTGTAAAGGGAATCCTACCGTAGCTAATCTTTCCCGATCTTCAAGAATCTAAAGCTCTTTAAGATTAGGCAAATTAAGCAGATACTTCAGAAAGCAGGAGCTGCAATGTTACAAAACAGCGGCACTAAAATTCATGTCTTCAGCCCATGAGTCATAGCTCCTTTTTTTGAACCCCAGCCTGAGCTCACCTGAAAATCAATAACGGTCAGTTGTTTAAATGGGTTAAAAGGACCAGTGGGTGCTTGTGGTCATGGGAATAACTGCAATTAATATTTCTGAACTCTCTCTTTCAGAAAATCTGTGATGTGGACAAAAACAACAAAAAAAAAAAAAAACACATTAAAATATTAGATGAGTTGGGACTTTTAATATGGTAAGAAACTTCTAATCTAACACAGAGTTAAACAGTAAAATAGTTTATTTTAACCTGAACCAGAGTACTTTTGTATAGTCCTTTTGTGAATGGTCTGTAGGCTACTCTTGCTTGTGCTGTTGTTGGTCCATCAACCAATGACAGAGGAGAGTGAAGTTAGAACATACAAAGAGTTACAGTGAAACAGAGCGTTACGAACAATGAAAAGTGTCCAGTGCATCCATCCCAATGCATCTGGGATTTTGGAGGACTGCGTGGGAGCATGTTTGTGTTAGTTGAAACCCACTCTCTGTAGGCTCTCCCTCAACAAGCGGACACAATCATTGTGCTATAAATTAACTACACCATGGAGCCATCAGATTTTAACCTGAACCATTGGAGTGGTAACACAGCACAAACTGGATGAACTTTGATTTATGCCTTCACAACACCGGCCTCCTGAGAATCTCTATACCGCCTCAGATGACTTCCTCTCTGGCAGAAAGACTGTCTACCATCATTCTACACCTGCAAATCTGCAAACATCACATAGTTTGTGGTTTCTGCAAACATTTGTATTTTGGAAGTCACTATCAGTCATGTTTAATAAAAGTGAAATTCATCCGAGGCTATGGAGACACACTTACATAGGGTCCTCCAAAAACCAAATGGCATGTGTAAACAGAACGCTGACTGGTTGAAATCTTGCCATGTGCAGGAAAGGGAGGAACACGAAGTAGCGTGAAAGAACATCAAAGATCCAAAAAGCAGCTGTGAGAAGCGCAGACGGTGATAGCCAGTGGACACTTTACATTGTTTTAACACTGTTTCTCTACACTACAAAGAATTTCTTTATTTGTGACATTGCCCCCTGGTGACAGTAAACAGCTACAACATGTGGGTCCCCATGTAAACGCATGCAATGACCTTAAAAGTCTAGTTAGTAGATTAACTGCTAATAAGCAGCACTCTCACCTAAACTATACAGACTATTTCCAGCAGTGAGAATGTGGCTGAACCATATTATTTCCTTTGGTGCGCTACATGTGTGAAACAGCAACAGTCGGAAATATGCCAACTTGATTCACCCTTCAACTCTCAGTAGTGACCATCACGCTTCAGCTCACCTCGTTGTTGCTAATTTGGCAACTTTATTGCGAGATTTACCTGTTTGTTTGTTTTTAAATCACTATTTAACAGATTCTATTCTTAAAAAGACCAATCAATAAACAGTTTTCTACTGTTTTTAATGACACCTTTCTCAGCTGGTTCATTAAGAGTGGTCTCGCTCCCTCTCTCTCTGGTAAGTTCAGTGAGCAAGCGGAGAGACTTCAGAGTGTGACGAAGCAGCAGAGCAATAGTGCGAATAAGAGACCTTCTGTTGCTTCCAGCTTTCTCTCTGAGTGATCGTTTTACATGTAAGTATAGGCAGAAATCAGACAAGTCATTGTGAATCCTCCTCACTGAGCCGGGCTTTACTAATTTTCATTTGATTACTACCGGAGCTCTGAAGCATAAAAAAAAACCCTTTAGCTAAATTTCATGTTGGTCATTTTCTAAAATCTTTACATTGATTTTCTCCTTCCCACCGAAGGAAATGGGTTTAGTTTATCAGCACACGACTTTGAGATATAAAATTAGCTGCAGAAAGACAATCCATTCTGTTGCCTCAAATCTAATTTGCTAAAGTTAAATTTTCATAATGTGATGCTGCAGATGGGCCTCGGGGTGATTTTGAAAATGTCTGCAAAAATGTGCCATCAAGCAAAGCAAACTGTAAATGGATGCGCTTATTTCATAAATCAAATCCAGAGGCGCTCACATTGTGAAGATAAGGTGAATGGGACTGTTTGTGCTCATTGGGATGGAGAAGACAATTGAAGGAAATCAGTTTGCAGTATAGCCTTGGACCTGATGTAGGACTAAAACAGTCACTAAGGGATCTGTGCTTTGGTGACTACCGCTATGACCGAACAGCTTCTGAGAGACAGTCACACATACATATCCGCAAGTGAAGTTATTTGCATCCCTTTGGCAGACATTTAAAGGATCAAGTGGAGTGGCGTTTTGGAGTGATCTTCAAAGTTTGACTGAGGCTGTAAGGATGGAGCCTCAGGCATGCGGCCTGCTCCCAAAAAGACAAGGAGAAAAGAAAAAGAGAGAGCAGCTAAGGAGGTGACAGGACTTTAATCCTCTGTATAAAGAAGACTGGGATTATTGAAAGTTAGTGTTAAAGCTGCTTTTTGTACTTTCCCACTGCAAAATTTAACTAAAGGTTTCACCAGCAGGGGGCAGCATTTTGCCAGTGGGTCTGTTGACATGTTTTGCTCCTGTGTAACTAGTCTTGCCTTTTGCCAAGTTGCTCTCATGAATAATGTGTTCTTAATGGAGTTGCCATAATAATACTCTGGTCAACTTCAGTTGATATATCTTCAATACACCACATACATATTTTGTACAAGTTTTTCAGGTTCTGCTGATTGTTTTTGTTAATTTAGGAAAATTTAAACTATTTTTTAAAACAGGAATTTAACTAAGTACTACGAATAAGTTCAAACTTTCTACTCTGATTACACAGCGTACGTGCATTGTGTGCAATTTAATAGGATTAAAAATTCATTCCACATTTCAGGTTTCTTCAGCGTGGATCACATAGGAGCCAACATTTAACACAGTGTTCCATCAAGTCCTAATCAGGCAATAAAATCAGCATTAAACATCACTCAGACAAAGGAAAACAAAGAAAACCAACTGAGGCGCAAAAGGAACGATCTCTCCAGCTGATCCATCTTCAGCTGTCACTCTAGGTGCCCAGGTCAATAGTGGAGCTCTCAGTAACTGGGACAATAAAGACTTGGTGAGGGCAGAGTTCAATTCCAGTAGGACTGTCAGCAAAGGATGAGACAGATACAGACAGGGAAGATGACAAGCCCTCTTCTGGGATTCAGATGAGTATCTCAAGCAGCTGCAGGATACGTCACACACAATTTTAAACCCTTATGCCCCTTTTCAACCAATACCTACTCAACTCAACTCGACTTTTAGGGTTTTCCATTACGCGGCAGTACCTGGTACCAGGTACTTTTTTAGTACTTACTCAGCCAAAAATGTGACATGGCCACTGATTGGCCAGGGAGTGACATCATGAGATGAGTCATGAGAGTGAATCCTTCACAAGCATCAAACCCGCCCTTTGTGAATGCCGAGAACGCCGAAATGGCTACAAACTAACCAACACAGATGTTTTTGTGCTCGGAGGCTGACGACAGAATCCAGAGGGAGCTAGACCACAAATAACATCACAGGATTTTGGGACCGCCTTGCTGACGACCCCACCCACATTGAGGTGGCACTCTAATGTAATAGAAAATGACCGAAACTGAGTAGAGTCATTTTGAGTCGAGCCGAGTAGATACCAGTGGAAAACAGGCTTTAGTTAAAATGAACTGTATTTAAACGGTTGTCAATAATGAGTTTAGGATGGATGTCTAAATATCAAACATCATCAGATATCCTCTCTCTCTACAACTTTCCATGTTTCATTTTCAACTCTTCACCCGTCATTTATTTTGATTTTCAGATCTCTGACAGCTGCCTCACATGCCGGCCTCTAGTGTGAAAACCCTGCTGCTGTAACAGACAGCAGGAGATCAGCTATTCTGATTACACGCTGCACGTGTGTGAGATTCAGCTGGATTTAAAATTCATCACACAGGTTTCAGGTTTCTTCAACCTAGCAATCCTGTTAGACCCGCTAACATTTTCATATCACTTTCCACAGAGAACAGGTCTGAATGAATGCAATCACACTGCACCCCAACACACAACTTTTTCAGATGGTCACCCATCCTCGACAAATGCTAATATGTGCTCAACCCGGAGAGCCTTTCTGAAGGTAAACCAGTCTCTGTGAAGAACTTCATTTATACTCCATCTGCATTCTCCCACTCCACTGGAACTACAGGTAGAATATGTGAGACAGGGTTCTTCCAGTGTACATGGTAGCACCTGTGTCAATACACACTTTTCTCAGTGAAATTATTAATCTGCAAAGAAAACTCTAAAACAGCCTGTGCACACACGAGCGAATCACTTGATTACCAAACATCTGTTTGAGTTTCCCCCCCTCATGTTACACGAGAAGAAAACACCACACCGAGGTGAATTTATTTATTCCGCCGTGAAAATGATTTCCATGTTAAGCATTAGTTCTCCATGACTTTTCTCCCAGGTTTCTTGAGCCCCACCTGTCATGACTCCACACAGTTTGAGAATCACCGCTTAAAGTGATCAGGTCAGAAGACTTCTCAGGAATTTTTCTTCCTAACACGAAAGTCTTTCGCGCTCAGGTGGAGATCTTAAAAATTCAAAATAAAAATTTAGCTCAACACGATTCTTTTTTTCTCTCCTGCTTCCAGTGGTCTGAAATAGGAAGCAGTCACATCACATAAACAGAGACACTGGTTTTGTTTTCGAAGAAAACAAGGAATGCGCGGAGAACAAAAATGTTCTGAGCTCAGGTTTAGTCTTACCTGGAGGAGTGTGTGGAAGCATCAGGAGAGAAACCTGTCCAGTCTGAAACAGTTCATCCTGCAGAGAAACACGAACCCTTCTGAGAGAGCAGAGTTAATGCTTCTCCTCACAGCCAACACTTTCTCACACTGGTACCCAACAACAGCTGATCTGAATACGAAGAGGCTGCCAGCCTCTTCCTGGACAGGTGGCCAGCCTGTTCTTCTTTAAGCCTTAATTAGAAAAATACATCAGAAAAATCGATTGCATTAAATTGAACGGGTTTGCAGTTTAACCCAAATTAAATCAAAAACTCCTCCGTATATATAGTACTGTACAAAAAGTCCCTTCCGATGTTTAAAGTCAACGAAATGAAATGTGCATAACGCTGATCTCAGAAAGTACAAACACAAGAGGAGGGAACAGAGAACAGAAGAGAAAAGGGTTTGTACCGTTTCATCTGGACTTGAAACAGAACATAACGGAACAAAAATTACTCACAAGAAAAACAACACTAAAAAAAGCAATAACCCGCCTAAATTAAATCCTGCAGCCCTTCACACACAAGTTTTAACTCTAGTCACAAAGGTTTTACCACCAACACAAAAGTTATTTATCTTCCTGCTTTTTCACAGCTGGCAGTTCAAGCAGGTCAAATCCAGAACAGAAATCATAAACACACACACACACACACACACACACACACACAGTTCCTACAAAGTTGGAGTTCCTAAAATCCAGAGAAGTCCTTTGTGTTTATCTTATGTAATGAGTCAGTCTCTTTTCTGAGGAAAAAAACGTACTTAGGTTTGATATATAATTTATGATTTCATTCTTAGCAGAACATTTCAGTATTCCTTTTAACACAAACAATTTGGAACAAGATAACAAAAACCACTGCTGCAGAAAAATACAGGAAAAATATAAGGGCAAAGAAAACACACACCTCTTAATCTCTCAGTTGTTTTCATTCTCTAGCCAGCTTACAGATTACAACATGGCCTAACTAGCTAAACATCAACAAGCTAAACGCTAACACGCTAGGTTTAACAACCACTTCTGACTTATGTGGGATTTCAGAACTATATCATATTACATCTGAAACACATCTTTTTGGTAAAAACAAAATAACCAGTGATGATACCAGAAGGCAACTTTGTAGTTTCGATTTCTAGCTTTTATATATATATATATATATATATATATATATATTTATTTATTGAGTCCAAAATGTGCCTGTGTTACACAGTTTAGATTAGAACCTTTAAGCTTCAAAAAATCTTTCCACTTATTTGTGTAATAAAACAGTCTTATATGCATTTCATAACTAAACATCAAGCAAGATGTTTGTCAACTAAATGCACTACGATTTGTTGCTATGAGACTATGAAACAAGCAGCCAATCATGCCTCCATAAAATGATGCAAGAATGAATCAGTAACCTTGCTGGTGCACAGGTGACGAGCATCACCTGTGCTTTTAAAAAGATTTTCTCCATCGATCACTTGAAAACGCACTTTTCATCAACTAAATCACGAATATTATTTTTTTTACTCTGTGTGCCCTCTCACATTATGATCTGCATTTTCACCAGCTCTTTAACTAAATGTGTTATTCTGTATAAATGAACCCATGAGGACCTAAAGTCACAGAGCATGTCTGAAAATAAAAAGTAGCTCCTTTAGCAGATAAGAGGTCGTCATCATCATACCCCAGGTCAAAAGAAGTCTTATACCTGCAGTGTGCAGTCACACAGCTGCCCCGTGAATTCCAAATTAAACATGAAAGAACAAACATAACAAATGATGGTTTAATTTTTTGGCCTTTTTACATATAGTTGTTAAGATGGAGCATCCACTACCAGCTCTGTCTCACTCATACACACACGCACACAAACACACACACTGTCATGCATCACAGAAATAGGAACGCGGTGAAAAAACAGCAGTGTCCTCTATAAAAGGCATGAAATCAGAGTCGGACTCCCACGTGCAGCTTGGAGCTGAAGGCGATCGGCGCTGCAGCAGGATTGTTCCGCTCTGCTTCACATTATGAAGGAAAGTGAAGAGGAGGAGGAGGCAGGTCAGACTCCATCCTGCCGCTGCCGCTCGGCTTCAATCAATACTGAGCATTTGATGTTTGGCCAATTATGTGAATTCTCTAATGTTCTCAGGTAAACGCTGTCATCATTAATGCAGGACCCAGCCTGGTCACTCATTTTTGAATTTTCTGAACAGAAAATAAATAAAAGGGTTGTCTGCATATTTTTTAACATCAAAATCTATAATTATAAGACCTTTTGAAGTCTTAATAATGTTGAAATGATATATCTGCACGTTTATGAACAAACCATGTTTACAGTTGGACAGGGCAGTAATCCCTGTAACACAGTATTGGATTGGACTGGATTTCTTAGGCACACAGTAAAGTGACCAAAATAAGAAATGTGAAGCCATAATTGATCTATCAGAAAACAGAAGCTAACTGCGGCGCCCTTTTAAGTTATTGCAAGAGACTTTGCTGCAACCTATGTACACTCAACAAAAATATAAACGCACGAGTCAGTTTCTCTATTTCATCTCATAACTAATCAATAACGTATAAGCACAACAATTTGTGTATATACCCAGTATCATTTCAGGCTTCAATAGCAACCAGTGTTTCAGATCTTTGCAACAGTGCATGTGTTATCACAAAGTGAACACAGAGTGAACAGCAATCAGAGTTCATAGCACTCAGTACAGAGTGTGTCCACTGTTAGCGTCACACAACTGCGGCACACAGACATCAGCAGACTGTCAGTAGAGGCCTGTGGGATGTTGTGGGATTCCTCCTGGAGTGCATGGGCATGTTAACCATTTGGGTTTGTGCATTTATTTTGACTCTTTTTGACTGTATGTTTATGTGATAACACAAAGAGGGACTTTACCTTACAATATAAAGGGCCTTGAGGCGACTGTTTGTTGTTTCTTCTTTCAGCTTTCAGGCTCCTCTTCTGTGGAACCAGCTCCCAGTTTGGAATCAGGAGACAGACACCCTCTCTATTTTTAAGATTAGGCTTAACATTTTCCTTTTTGATAAAGCTTAACATTAGAGCTGGATCAGGTGACCCTGAACCATCCCTTAGTTATGATGCTACAGGCCTAGTCTGCTGGGGGTTCCCACAATGCACCGTTTCTTTTTATTCACCTCTTTTTACTCTGTTTGTACTTCACTCTGCATTTAATCTATTATTATTATTATTATTATTATTATTATTATTATTATTATTATTATTATTAATCTCTGGCTCTCTTCCACAGCATGTCTTTTGTCCTGTCTCTCTCCCCTCAGCCCCAACTGGTTGCGGCAGATGACTCCCTGAGCCTGGCTCTGCCGGAAGCTTCTTCCTGTTCAAAGGGAGTTTTTCCTTCCCACTGTCGCCAAGTGCTTGCTCATAGGGAGTCGTTTTGACTATAGTGTTTGCTCTGTAATTATTGTAGGGTCTTTAATACAAAGCGCCTTGTTGTGATTTGGTGATATATAAATAAAATTTGAATTGAATTGATGTTGAGCAAGTGATGATAGAACTGTGAAAAAAACAGAATTTCATCCTAAATTTTAAAATAATACATTTTTGCTTTGATTTTTCTGCCAGTCTCAAAAATGCCACTTTCAAATTTAAAACCAATAGCATTTTTTATTTTTTGGCAAATTTAACACATGTTAATACCTTATTTTTCTTATGCAAGAATCCGGACCAAAAAAAAAAAAAAACAAGTTAAGAAAAAAGGACTTCATTTCAGTCAAAAGCTACTTAAATTTGTCCTTTATGTTAGCTACATTCCTCCACCCAGTTTGAGCCAAGGAACCAAAAACTAAACTTTAACTGTATTTTCATAATAATTTGTGTATTACTTCTCTTAGTTAGTCTTTTGAGCCACACACATAACAAGAACCAAATCCCAAGTTATAAAACCAAATCTAGTTTATTGAAATAAAAGCCATTCAGTGGTATAAATACAAAAACAATGAGGATGCATTTTAAAGAAAACAAACAAGATTAAACAAACCTCCACACAGCAAGTTTCTATTCGTGATGAAAAGCTCAAAGAATTAAAAAAAAGAAAAGAATCTTTTACTCTATATTCATGCTGGGGAGTATGCTAATACACTAGCACTGTGTCTTTAAAACTTTGATGAGTTGAGCGCACTCTCAGCTGTACAGTCAGTCAAGAATGAAAACTTCAACTTGAAAGGAGTTGTGTTTATATGTTCTGAAGTGGTCTGCAAATAACAACTAGACACTGTACAGTGCCGTTCCTCTGCAGGAACTCGAGGCAGGCATGAAGCAGAATAGTCATTTACACAAACGGTCCCTAATCAGCTTTATCAGCCTTTAGTATTTTTTTTCACTCACATTTGTTTGTTGTTCAACCCTCAGTACTGGCAATTATAAACTTGACAAACAGCAATCAGCCACAGTGGCGCTAAAACATTATCACAGCAAACAGATAATGACGTGGACTCAATCATGACTACAGCAGTATCATTCACATGCACCCCAGCATGGCCAACACAAGTCTGCAGTCGCCTGCGCAGCTTGGATTTGGTTCAGACAAGTCAAATCTGTTTCCTCACGAGGACGGGATTAAACTGAGGGGACAAGTGTAAAACCAGCCTGATGGGAACTGAATATATGAGCATACAGTGTTTTTAGCTCGAACAGTAGCCCAATAGCTCATTAGTTATTATAAATCTCTGGCTCTCTTCCACAGCATGTCTCCCTCCCCTCAGCCCCAACCAGTCGAGAAAGATGGCTGCTCCTCCCTGAGCCTGGTTGTGCCGGAGGTTTCTTCCTGTTAAAAGGGAGTTTTTCCTTCCCACTGTTGCCAAGTGCTTGCTCATAGGGGGTCGTTTTGACTGTTGGGTCTTCTCTGTAATTATTGTAGAGTCTTTACCTTACAATATAAAGCACATTGAGGAGATAATTGTAGAGCTGTATGCTTTTGTACAGCTTTGGTTACAGACTTTCACTATCTGTGTTTGCAATTAAATTTATTTAACTAAAGATTACATCAAATAAAGTTATTTAAGGAATTCTCTTTTTTCTTTTCATTTTTATAAATTACCAAAATATTATGGTTATAATGAATTCTTCTGGCAAGAACATCTAAAAACCTGATATTGCGACAACCCTCGTATCCAGTGATCCACTGTATCAGATTTTTAAAATAAGATGAGTTTTTAATGATGCACAGAAATATGATTAAAAATATAAAGAAATATATAGGGGTAAAGAAGAATAAGTGCAAATAATCCTGCTGAGCCAAAAACGTTTGGCTCTGTGTGATGTTAGTGCCAATGAACATCCTTAACATGGTCATCTCAGGAACACAGCTCTGACTGTGAGCACCAAGGCCCTGTCCACCTGCTGTTAACATGTTTTACTCATGAAGGATGGCCAGTCAGAAGAAAATGAACTGCAGGAAGGCCCAGTCTATATTTTAAACTAGAGATTTATGTCTCCATATATATAAGAAAAATACTGATTCATCCACATGCATTTGTTCACAACACTGTTTAAAAGGTCTTTGACTTCCAGGATGCTGCAGATATGCTCTAACATGCAGCTGATCATTAACAGAGGAGATCATCCAAAGACTAAACCATGAGCATTTTTGTAGGGAGAAAAAAAAAGTGAAAGGTGCAGAGTGCGGTCCACTCCTCCTACATCAGACTCCCTATTGATTTTATTTTTAAACATCCTGTTGCACAACAGAGCAGCAGAGGCGGAGGGCGGGACAAACCCACTGAGTTCAAGTTAAAGGAGAGATTCAGCAAGGACAGCTGAAGAAATGACTGTACAGGAATTCAGTGTTACACCTTCTGGCAGTGGTTTCCATTAAAAAAGAATGTGTGTGTGTGTGTGTGTGTGTGTGTGTGTGTGTGTGTGTGTGTGTGTGTGTGTGTGTGTGTGTGTGTG
>JAVDPK010001121.1:7892-21958 GCA_034780415.1 Cichlasoma orientale
TTCACATTAAATTCCAGTGAAATATATTTATGTTTGTGGTTGTAATGTGACAAAATATGGAAAAGTTCAAGGGGTATGAATACTTTTGCAAGCCACTGTAGTGTGTTACCAATGGTGCTTTTGGTGGGTGTGGTCTCAACTGCGTTCCGATCATTAACAAGCTTCTCCCGTGTCATTTTGGATTGATCCTAATCGGACCTTTAAAACTTGACATTTCAGGCTAACATGCCCCTCTTCAGACTTAATGAGGTAATGTAATGCACGTGTTTATACAGACTACATACTCTTAAGGTGGTCATGTGGTTGTGATTTCTCAATGCCCAAATAAGGGGGGGGGGGGGGGGAGGAATCACACAGAAAAAAAAAAATCAATAATAGTTGAAATAAATTAGTAAACCTGAAAACATTAAAAAGACTATTCATATAAAATCCTAACATATGTATTACAAACCAAAAAAGGCCTTGGAATAGGCCTTGCATGTTATTTTTAAAAAAATAAAATTTTTGACACCATAGGTCGCAGGTCGATGATCGATTTTGTAATCCTATCACCAGATCTGCGGCTGTATGTTCTGGACACTCGGGTGAAGAGAGGAGCTGAGCTGTCAACTGATTACCACCTGGTGGTGAGTTGGATCAGGTGGCAGCAGAAGATGCTGGAAAGACCTGGCGCACCTAAACGTGTTGTGAGGATGTGGTGGGAAAGCCTGGCAGAAGCCACAGTCCGCGAGATCTTCAACTCCCACCTCCGGCAGAACTTCAACAGCATTCCGAGGGAAGCTGAGGACATTGGGTCCGAATGGACCATGTTCCACACCTCCATTGTTGAGGCTGCTGCTCAGAGCTGTGGCTGCAAGGTGGTTGGTGCCTGTCGTGTTGGCAACCCCCGAACCAGATGGTGGTCACCAGAGGTGAAGGGAGCCATCAAGCTGAAGAAGGAGTCTTATCTGGCTTGGTTAGCCTGTGGGACTCCGAAGGCAGCTGACAGGTATTGTCAGGCCAAGTGGAATGCAGCTCGGGCAGTGGGCGAAGCAAAAACTCGGGTGTGGGAGGAGTTCGGTGAGGCTATGGGAAAAGACTTTCGGACGGCATCGAAGCCATTCTGGCAAACCGTCAGGTGACTCAGGAGGGGAAAGTGGTGCTCAACTCACATGGTTTATAGTGCGGGTGGCGTGCTGCTGACTTCAACTGAGGCTATAGTTGGACGATGGAAGGAATACTTCGAGGACCTCCTTAAACCCACTGACATGCCTTCTGTAGTGGTAGCAGAGTCTGGGGACGAAGGGGATGACTTGCCCATCATCGGGGGTGAGGTCATTGAGGTGGTTAAACAACTCCTTGGTGGCAGGGCCCCTGGGGTGGATGAGATTCGCCCCGAGTTCCTGAAGGCTCTGGATGTTGTAGGGCTGTCTTGGTGGACACGCCTCTGCAACATCGCGTGGAGACCTGGGGAAGTGACACTGGATTGGCAGACAGGGGTGGTGGTCCCCATCTTTAAGAAGGGAGACCGGAGGGTGTGCTCCAACTTTTGGGGGATCACACTCCTCAGCCTCCCTGGTAAGGTCTATGCCAGGGTGCTGGAAAGGAGGGTCCGCCCGTTAGTCTAAACTCGGATTAAAGAGGAACAATGCATTTTTCGTCCTGGTTGTGGAATGCTGAACCAGCTCTTTATCCTCTCAAGGATATTCGAGTGTGTGTGGGAGTTTGCCCAAGCAGTCTACTTGTGCTCTGTGGACCTGGAGAAGACATTTGACCATGTCCCTCAGGGTATCCTGTGGGAGGTCCTGCGAGAGTCTGGCCCATTGTTGCGAGCCATTCAGTTTCTGTACAACCACAGTGAGAGCTTGGTCCATATAGCCGTCAATAAGTCGGACTCGTTTCCTGTGGGTGTTGGACTCCATCAGGGCTGCCCTTTGTTAACAATTCTGTTCATAATTTTTATGGACAGAATTTCTAGGCGTAGCCAGGTGGCGGAAGGCTTCTTCCTTAGTGGCCTCAGAGTCTCGTCTCTGGTTTTTGCGGATGATGCGGTCCTGTTGGCTTCATCAGGTGGTGGCCTCCAGCTCGCAGTGGAATGGTTCGCAGTCGAGTGTGAAGTGGCTGGCATTAGAATCAGCACCTCTAAGTCTGAGGCCATGGTCCTGAGCCAGAAAAGGGTGGATTGCCCTCTCAGGCTCAGGGACGAGTTGCTGCCCCAAGTGGAGGAGTTCAAGTACATCTCGGGGTCTTGTTCACAAGTGATGGGAGAAAGGAGCGGGAGATCGACAGATGGATCGGGGCTGCTTCTGCACTGATGCGGACGCTGCACCAGTCTGTCGTGGTGAAGAGAGAGCTTAGTGTAAAAGAGAGGCTGTTGATTTACCGGTCGATCTGCGTTCCTACCCTCACCTATGGTCACGAGCTTTGGGTAGTGACCGAAAGAATAAGATTGCGAATACAAGCAGCAGAAATGAGTTTCATTCGAAGGGTGATTGGCCTCTCCCTTAGAGATAAGGTGAGGAGTGCAGCCATCTGGGAGGGGCTCAGAGTAGAGCCGCTGCTCCTCCACATCGAAAGGAGCCAGTTGAGGTGGCTCGGGCATCTGATTAGGATGCCTCCTGGGTGCCTCTTGGGTGAGGTGTTCTGGGCATGTCCCTCCGGAAGGAGGCCCCGGGGTAGACCCAGGACACGCTGGAGAGATTATATCTCTTGGCTGGCCTGGGAACGCCTTGGGGTCTTTCCGGATGAGCTGGGGGACGTGGCTGGGGAGAGGGAAGCCTGGGCTTCTCTGCTTAGGCTCCTGCCCCCGCAACCTGGCCCCGGATAAGCGGAAGAGAATGAATGGATGGATGGATTTTGATAAAGCTGTTAGCCATGTTGTGCCCTTTATATCCTACTATAAAAGATACATTGACAATCTTTTTTCCATATGGTCTGGTTCTCAAGCACAACATGTTCTTGAAAATGTTCTTGAAATTTGTTAACACTAATGATTAGAATCTTAAATTTACTATTGACTATGATGCTAACACCATGCATTTTTTAGACATCAGATTATATAATCATCTTGACACTAATTTATTCCGCAAAAGCACGGATAGGAATACGATTCTTCATGGACTGTCATTCCTCTTGCTCTTAAAAAGAGTTTGCCCCTTTCACAATTTACCTGCATCTGACACATTTGCAATTCTAATGAGGTTTTTCAACTGCAATCAGACATTTTAGAACAGTGTTTTAAGGCAAGACAATACAAACGTGAATGGATTACGGAAGGGCATGAATGTTTCTCAGACATTTCACAACAAGATTGTCTGCATAATACTAAACCCAAAAAGGTGATTATTATTATTAATTGTATTATACAATATTCCTTATGTTAAAAACATCATTAATAAACATTGGCATATCATCAGTTCAGATCCCTCTCTTAAATCTTTACAGGCACCACCTAGGTTTGTTTATAAGAGACCTCCTAATCTGAGAAACTGGTCTGGAATGATGTTGAAGTCCATTCCAGGTTTCTGCAGGTCTACAGTCTTGTCCCTGATGTCTTTTGACAGTTATTTGGTCTTGGTGTTGGTGGAGAGGTTGGAAGAAATTGATTCTGTGTACAGGTGTGCTTTATACACATAATTAACTGAGATCAGGAGTATCTGTAATTGATTGGCTAATGGTAATCTGTGTGTGCTACGTGGGCACACATGGGTACACTGCCAGAATTCTGATTGGGTTGTAGGGACACACATGGGCTCACAGGTAAAATTCTGATTGTTTTAAGGGATGAAATCCTTATTTCACTCAATGAAATGCAAATCACTTTAAAACTTTTAGGTAGATTATTTCTACAAGTCAGTATATAAGAATTTTGATGCATAGAATAATCTTACATAAATGCAAACAGAACAGAGTGTTTTGGGGTTTTAAACAAGAGGTCAGAGGTACAAAACAATATTAATGTCCATCCAGCAAGGGTTAGGAGTCCAAAAAATAAAGGAGAAAAGAAAAAAAAAGAAGAAAAATCAAGTGCAAATGTAATCATCCTTTTATGAAGGTATGTGTCCCATTTTTCCCAAAGGGTGTTGCCCTTTTCTTTTTGCAGCCTTAGATTAAAAGTCAAACATTCCATGCACCGAATGTTATTAACAATTGAAATCCATTGGTTAATGGTGGGTGGGTCCCTACTAAGCCGCCACTTTGTTATGGCTTTTTTGCTTGCTGTCATAAAGATATTTAAGAGGTATCTATCATTTTTTGATAATGATGGATCTATACTTCCCTGGTAGAAGACAGACATGTGAATTCAATATCATAGTCCAAGATTTCTTTAACAGAGGTGGGAACACCTTCCCAGAAATATTTAACAACAGGACAATTCCAGAAAATCTTCAAGTGGCCAGTAGGACAGTAGCCACAATCCTGCAAGCATTCAGGTGGAAGGTCAGTCTGTTAAGATTTTTGTATTGGGGTTATAAAATATCTGACACTGTTTTTCTAAGAGAAGTCTCTCCACATTTGTGAATTTGTTGTAGTGTTTTGTGTGAATTATAGTGACCCAATCCTCATGTGTACTGTTCAATTCTTTCTCTCATTTCTCCTTAATATAAGTTGTTGAGTGTCCTCGTAACTCAATAATGTTCCGGTAAAGTTCTCCAAATTTTTTCTTATGCAGTTTTGATTTATAAGCCTTAATAAACATTTGCGTGAGAGTTGAGATATTCCCTATAAGAGAACCTTTAATATCTTAATGTAGTAATGACGGAGTTGGAGGTATCTATAGAAATCCTGACAAGTTAAAGTATATCTTTCACACATGGTTTTAAAATCAATAAACTCTAGATTTTCAATTAGAAGGTATATCATAGTGATCTCTTGCTTCTCCCATTGGGTGAAACCTCTGTCCATTTGAGCTGACTCAAAGTCAGGATCATGTGCTGGCCACCTCAATACACAAATTTCATTTTTGGAGGTTAAACTGTTTCACACTGTCTAACCAAGTATTTATTGCGAGTTTGATCAAGTGATTCTGGATATTATGTTTGGCAGCCACTGGGTTGCCTAGTAGGCTCTGTAATGGCTTGCTTGACTGTGACAGCTCTCCAGCTTTCCATTTTGCTGTATAGTCGTTGATACACCAGAGCATGGCTGGTCTTATCTGTGCTGCTATGTAGTAGTCTTTGAGACATGGCAAGCCCATTCCCCCACTAGGTCTGGGTAGTTGCAAAGTTTTGAATCTTATTCTGAGTGCTTTACTATTCCAAATAAAGCGAGAAATGGCCCTGTCCCAATTCTCTAAATTGTCAATCGGGAATCTGGATGGGTAATGATTGTTGACAATATGATTAATTGGATATTAATTTGGAAATTAAGTGGTAATCACGATATTTCTATATTATTACCTTCTTGTTTCCACCTTATTAATACTATTACCACATAAATACTGAGCTGTAATACCAAAAAATTCTACCAAATCTTTTTCTTCCACTCAGTGAACATACTTAAAAAAAATACATAAAATCAATTTAAGCAATACTGAAAATGAGCTTGTAAGATAATGTTTATAAGAAAAAGCTGATGGTAGAAAACTGGAGTGATGTGGAGGTTGAACTTGCAAATATTTCTAAGGCGTGTTTGCAGAAAAAAAAACGCAAACACTTGGTATGTGAAGTGGAAGGAAAAGTAATGGTGTCCCATTTAATTATAATGATGCCAGTTATCCTTGTCCAAACCCATCAGCAAACAGACATCACTTTAAAGTCTGGCAGAGTCTGATACAGAATGAGACAGCGCCATAAATACCAGCAGACGTCATTAGGGAGATCCTGTTTCACTGGAGCTTAATACCACACTGATCCTGGATCCAGGAGCTAATTTTAGTCAACAGTAAACCTGCCCAGTGTGAATTCCACGAAGACAGGGAGTGTGTTGTGATGCTTAGTTAATAAATAAAACCACTAAGCAGTATGTTTGTCTGATATTTTCCAGGATAAACACAGATTTATTGTGTCCAGTGGATCTAATCTAACTTTTAGATGAAAGGTCTTTGTTACATAGTGTGCTTATTAGCAGGGAATGTTGTAGCAACTGTAGTGAACAGGTGGACATACACACATACTGTACACACACGCTCACACAAACAACAGGCAGGTCACACCATGAACGTCTGTGCGGCTTTAGTCTATTTATGGCTGTTGGTATCCATGTGTCAGTTCAAGGTTGAAGTGTCAGGATAAGAAGGCAACAGGTGGAATAGTTTCCATTCTGTAAATGATTCAAATGAGTGTTTGAATTGCCCTCACAGGACAAAAGAAGAATCCAAGAAGAAATTGCCAAGAAAAGGAGACAGATTGAAGAAGAAAAGTTAAAACTCCAGTATATAAAGGTATTTTTCTTTTTTTACAGCACAAAAAATATCCAGGAGAAAATGTGTGAGAAATGTAGCAACATCTCATTCCATCTAATAAAAAAACAATACATACAAAACAGTGAATGTGAGGACTCCCATGACGACCTCTGGATTGCATGTTTAGTGATTTCATTAGGGCCCGAGCACAGCCTGTGCGAAAGCTGTATTGTAATTGGTTTGAATATGTAGGCAAAGGAATTGCTTTTTTGAGGGCCTAAACATGCTCAAAAACTTTTAGCGATTTTAGCGATTTCCTGCCCTTATACTTTCTCTAATTACTCATAGGTTTTGGATGTTATCAACTTCATATTTGTTTTGTCTTATCTACACACCAGGGGGAATGTAATTTTCAAAAATGGTGAGTTTTCATAAGAGGCCGTGGCCGTGACACCACAGGGAATTTTTAACATTCGCCAAGATTTTTTGATTGACTCTCATTCAAACCTACATTACCCAATCTGGATCAAGCTTCATCAGTAAGATGACGGTCCACCCCTAAACACATACATATGATAATATTTACTGACAGTCGCAGCGTCACCTAGTGGGTACAGGAAATGTCATGTTTTACACTTTGGGGTACAGCTCCAAGGTGACTGAGCAGAACCATCGCAAATTTCCCCTGGAAATCCTTAAGGAGCTGGCCTTACACTGTTTTCAAAACTGTGAATTTTTGTCAAAGGGCGTGACCCTGGCAGGTAGGCAAATTTAGGTGTTTTGCCATGAAGACAAAAATGGAAGTAACTCAAAGCCACATTGCCCAATCTGCGTCAAGCTTTAGTGGTTTGATAAGCCTCCCGCCCTGAACACAATGATATGCATAAAGTCCCTAAACGTTAGAGCGCCACCTAGTGGGACCTGGAAATATCATGAAACACGATGTTTTTTGCGTAGCCCCAGAGCTACATTTTATCTACATATCTGAAATTGTGCAGGCCCATGTAACATCTTAAGACGTACAAAACAGTCTCTTGGACCGATACCTGAAACACTACAGGAAGTAAGCCATTTTTAATTGAACGTGTCAATTTTTGTCATTTTCAGGCCTGCTATTTAAATCCTCTCCTCCTAGGGCATTTCACCCAGTGAGACCAAAATGGCTCCAGATCATCTAGACAAGTAGCCCATCAAAAGTTGTTGAAAGTTTTACAGAATATTCAATGGCTTTGTCACATCAGGCCGTTGAATTTGGCCCCGTTTTTCTCCCTTTCCACAAAATTGTTTGTGCACTCGTTTGCACATACTTTGCCCGATCAGCCTAAATATGTAATCACTCATGTACAAACTCAGGCTGAACCCATAACTATGGATTCAAGGCTATAATAGTGCCCCTACGGAGGCTAATGAAAATTTGCATGACAGTTCACAGAATTGGTTTCTCTGAATTTAGTTTCTCTGAAATGCATGGAAATTTGTTTCAACATTCCTGACATCATCCTGATCAAAAAAAGTCAATGAGACCCATGCTCTATTGGCACGCCACAGCCGTGACCACACCTCAAATACTGCACTGGGTTTATATGAAGAGCAAAACATTTAGTTTTATGGAATTGTATGAAATTGGTTACAGACATTCTTGATATCAATGTGATCAAAAAAAGTCAATCAGACCCATGTCCCATTTTGCACGCCATGGCCGTTACCACACCCCAAATACCTCAATGGGTTTATATGGAGCAAAAGATTTAGTTTTGCGGAAGTGTATGAAATTGGTTACAAACTTCTGTACACTATCACAATCAAAAAAAGTTAATCAGACCCATGCCCCATTTTGCACAGTGGAGCCATGACCACCCTTCAAATATTGCATTGAGTATATATGGAGAGCAAAAGATATAGTTTCCCGTAAATGAATGAAACTGGTTACAGATATTCTGTACGCTATCACGATCAAAAAACCTCTGAGGTTTTTTTCCAAGCACGCCGGGTGCGAGGGCCCGATCATCGCCGCTTGCAGCTTTAATTTCATCATAGTTTTTGTCAGCGACCCTTTTTTTCATGACGAACATGAGACGATAATGAAATTAAGACTTCCTAAAAGGATAAAAACTATGACACTTTCGTCAATGAATGAAATCTAGACGAAAATGTTTGGTGGGGATGACATCCAATCAGAACTTATTTAATTTTGTGGCAGGGTGGGAAAAGTTAGGAAAAAATCCAATCAAAGGCACAGTTGCACAGATTTGACCTAAACCCAGGAAGGCCACACTAACCTTGTCACTTCTGATAGAACTAAATTATGTAGACAATGTCAGCAAGTAGAAAGAGAAGAACTGATGTATGGATACATTTCTCCTTGGACATTGTGACAAACAAAATGATGTGTAAACCATATGACTATATCGGCTAAAAACACGACAAATCTTAAACGACATCTGTAAGCCAGTCACCCAGATCTCCATGCAAAGGTAAGCATTTTAATGTCATACAGGGTAAAGTGTTTTTCCCAGTTTAGCATTTGTGTTTAAAGAAAATCACCACACCACGGTGGATTAGGTTTTCCTAATCTTAGTCCTGAACCCTGCCCTGTACCTTTCACAGGCTGTCTTGCTGTAAAATGCCTGTATTATCTCATTAAGGTGGTGTTAATGATCAGTGTGTGAGGGAAGCAGGTGAAATGCTAATATTAATGTTAATAATATTCCATAACTTTTAATAACTGTTTAATTTCGTGTAAGTGTGTATAATGGCAAAATCAATGGAACTGAAGAAATAGCATTTAAATTTTACACCGTTTATATTTTAGTCGACTGAATCGACTGTAGATTTAGTTGACTAAATTCTTACGCTAATTAGTCGACTAAAACTAGGCTAAAACTAAAACTATTGAGATGACTAAATTATGACTAAAACTAAATTACATTTTTGTCAAAAGACTATGACTAAAACTAAATCAACATTTGCTGTCAAAATTAACACTGCTACAGACCAAGACCAGTCTCGAGTACTACAACGCTACTAGTCAGAGTTTTTACAAATTTTAAATAAAAAAAAAAGCACCTCAATATCCACTATACAGAATACAAAATTTTTAAAATTAATTTTGTTAGTTTTTGTTGGATATGAGTGTTCAAATGCTATTTGTTTAGTACATATCTACATAATTAAACTGGATAGCAGAGCAGAGTTTTCATAAGAAGAAAAAACACAACTTTTCAGTCATGATTAAAACTTGGACATTGATGTGAACACAAGAAAAACCCTGTACCTAAAATGACTGCTATCTCAGATTTTCCAAACTGTACATAAAAAAAAAAATCAAATCTCATTTTAATTGAGCAATTTTTACAATTAAACTAATGACTTTACACTCACAGTCCAGACAGACTGAAAAGTTCTTTGGTCCTTATCCTGCCACATCAGAGATTTGATCTAAGTATGTCTCAGAGTATCTGAGTAGACTAATAACCGAATGGGAAAGCAAGAGATTGGCACCACTGCAGTTACTGTTTCTTAACGTCTGATCTAATATACTATTTGTGAAACTGTGCAAAAATACATTTATTAAAAATTGTCGTATGAAGGAGAATCTGATCAAAATATATATATATATCAGTTCGTTCCCCTCCTGTTCAGTAAGTCTTAAGCAATGCAGAGTTTTTAAAATCAGAGACTGTGAAGCTGGAGAGAAAAATAGAAAGCAGAGCAGGTGTCACTAGACATTTTAAATGTTAATATCAAAAGAATACTGAATTATGTTTAAGGCTAAAGCTGAGGATCCTTGTGTTGGTGTGTTTGAATGACAGAAGAAGGCCCTGAGGGAGCAGTGGCTGATGGATGGCCTGAGTCAGCAGTCGAAGGAGGAACAGGAGGCCATGAGGCTTCAAGCTCATGACGAACAGCAGCAGAGTGATCAGCTACAGAGCAACATCACCAGGTAACCCAAACCTGCACTGAGTCCCAAAGTACATACCAAAATGGACACATCAGGCAAAGAGCAAGAAGGATTCACAAATTGTGTCGGTGAAGGCATTTGTATTTGGTTCAGGTGGTAAAGACATACTAAAACCTCAGTGATAGTGTAGTGAAAATGCATTACTATAGAACAGGGAACATCAACTGGAAGCCTGTGGGCCCCATCCGGCCCACCAGAGCTTTCCATCCGGCCCCCTGAATAGTGCTGCCACAAGTACTATATGGCAATCAATCATGTCGCGTCATAACTTGTTAAATATCCATCTCTGACTAGTCTGAATTATGAAAAGCCTGCAAACGCTACTTCGCATTGTCCATAAATGCCTCCATGTCCCTAGAACCAATCAGAATGCAAGATTGGACCATGTGACCATGTCGCTATTTTCAGCACAGCACTGCACTAAGGAACCGGCTTGTGTTGGTCGTGATCATATTGTAAACACAGCTGAGGTTGAGTCTAACCTTGTCTTGTGTAGAAAAAATGTTCAGCAATCAAACTTGTGTAACTAAAGGAAGTAAAACAGCCTGCCTGATCTGAACCTGAGTGGGGTTTTGTTATTGGACTTCAATGCAAACCATAGTTTGTCCATAACAAAGACCATGTTTGAACATAAGGATGTCCATAAGTGCACGTGCCACAAGGACACCCTAGATTGCTGTTTGATTTTGTAATCGTATCATCAGATCTGTGGTCATATGTTCTGGACGCTCGGGAAAAGAAAAGAGCTAAGCTGTCGACTGATCACCAACTGGTGGCAAGGGAGATTGCTGGACAGGCACCTAAACGCATAGTGAGGGTGCACTGGGAATGCCTGCCCCAGTCCGCAACATCTTCAACAGAATTCTAAGAGAGGTTGAGGACATCAAGTCTGAATGGATCATGTTCCACACTTCCATTGTTGAGGCTGCTGCTAAGAGCTGCAGCTGCAAGGTTGCTGTCATGGCAGTAATCCCCAAACCAGATGGTGGACACTGGATGGGAAGGGAGCCATCAAGCTAAAGAAGGAGTCCTATCAGACTTGGTTAGCCTGTGGGACTACAGAGGTAGCTGACAGGTACCAGCAGGCCAAGCGGAAAGTGGCTCGGGCAGAAGCAAGAATTTGGGTGTGGAAGGAATTTGGTGAGGCCATGGAAAAAGACTTTTGGACAGCCTTGAAATTATTCTGGGGTGGATGAGATTCATCCTGTTCCTGAAGGCTCTGGATTTTGGCTGTCTTGGTTGGCACACCTCTGCAACATCGTGTGGAGATCTGGGGCTGTGCCACTTGATTGGCAGAGGTGGCACAGCCTTTTAAAGATGGGTAGTCCCCATCTTTAAAAGGGTGTGCTCCAACAATCCAGGATCACACTCCTCAGCCTCCCCGGGGTGTTCTATGCCAGGGGGGTGCTGGAAAGGAGGGTTCATTCATTAGTCGAACCTCAGATCCAAGAGGAACAATGTGGTTTTCATACGGTGGTGTGGGAGTATTGAGTGTCAAGCCCATTGTTGTGGGCCATTTGGTCCCTGTACAACTGAAGTGAGAGCTTGGTCCACATTCCTGGCAGTAAGATGGACTCGTTGCTTGTGGATGTTGGACTCCACCAGTGCTGCTCTTTGTTACCAACTCTGTTGATAATTTTTATGGACAGAATTTCTAGGTGTAGCCAAGTGGTGGCCTCTGAATTTCATCTTTACTTTTTGCAGACAGTGTGGACCGGGTGACTTCATCGGGTTGTGGCCTGATGAAGTAAACAGCCTCCAGCTTGCACTGGAATGATTCGTAGTCAATTGTGAAGCAACTGGTACCTCCAAGTTTGAGACCATGGTCCTCAGCCAGAAAAGGGTGGAGTGCCTACACCGGCTCAGAAACAAGTTGCTGCCCCTAGTGGAAAAGTTGTCTTCATGCTTCTTCTCCTTTACCATCTCCCGATAATCATTATTTGTGGTTCCTAGGGTATTTAAAAGTAGAATCTGAGACAGAAACTTCAGCTTTTAGGCCCCTCTTCTGTGGAACTAGCTCCCAGTTTGAATTTGGGAGACAGACAGCATCTCTAGCTTATAATTAGGGCTGGCTCAGATGACCCCTTTTAATCCCTTCCCTACTCTTTCTAGGAAGTGGCGCTGGCAATGGCGACACGCAAGCAGCAGTTAAGTGTCAGTGTGTATGTGTAATGTGAACTTGACGTTGTTTTATATACATTTTTTACATGTTTTTTTCACCTGTTTAGTCTGTAGCGAGGGAAGCAACAATGAGTCACATGAGTTTGAGTGGGTTTCTACTTCTCCTGGTTGTTTTATTCCACTTTTTCTGTGGGCTCTGTGAGCACCAGGAGCCTCACCGCTATAGTCGTGACTTCCTCTTACTCCTGCGTGACTCCGGTATGGGCTGCGTGGATTCTGCAGTTGTCCTGCCGGCTGAGATCGCCAGACCAGCTGATAACGCGCTGAGGAATGGCAGATCGATAGCCAAATCGATCGTTGCAAGAAAAAGGAGGAGACGAGGCGGCGTGCGTCAGAGGCTTAAAAGACTGGGCCATCGTCGGATACCTCTACCTACGGTCATTCTAGCCAAAGTCCAGTCTCTCCGCAATAAAATGGATGTGCTTCAAGCCAATGTCAAGTTCCTGGTGGAGTACAAAACATCTTGTCTCCTCGCCTTCACTGAGACATGGCTGAAGGAGCACGATCGACCTTCCGAAGTGGAGCTGGATGGATTTGGCGTTCCCTTTCGTGTTGACAGAGACCCCACGATGACCGGGAAGTCACTTGGTGGGGGTGCGTGTCTCTATGTCAACAAAAGTTGGTGTAACACAGTTGTCATCAGAGAGTCAATGTGTACCTCTGATATTGAACTTTTATCTGTTTCTTTGCGCCCCTTCTACTCGCCGAGGGAATTTCAACAAATATTTGTAACTGTTGTATATATTCACCCTAAGGCTGATGTGGACACTGCGACTCGGACTATTGTCAATATAGTGAACCGACTTCAGGGAATTTCTCCGGACGCACCAAACTTTATTATGGGCAACTTTAATCATTGCAAGCCAGGAAAGTCCCTGTGTAATTTTTATCAATACGTCACTTGCCCAACAGGACTCACTCGAAGCCTTGATCTTTGTTACAGCTCGGTGAAAGGAGCTTATAAATCCCTGCAGAGAGCTCCACTCGGTGCATTCCGACCACTATACTGTTTACTTGGTTCGGTCATACACACTGGTCCTGAGGAAACACAAGCCGGAACGAAGGTTAGTCCCGTCTTGGTCATGTGATTCCATTCAGCAACTCCAGGACTGTTACAGCCTTACAGACTGGGACGTTTTTACAACTTCTTGCGAAGATTTGGATACACTCACAGAGACCTTAAGTTCTGTGAAGAGTTGATTATTTCTCGGAAGTGTATTGTTGTTTATCCAAACAATAAGCCATCGGTCACCAAATCACTCAAGAAGGTCATTAACCTACGAAATATTTCAATCGAGGTGAGGGAACCCAGTATAAACAATTACAAAAGCAAGTGGAAAGGGAAATTAAAATAGCCAATAAAAATTATAAGGAAAAAGTTGAGTGCATGCTCAAAGCAGGTAAATCTCGGCCTGCTTGGGAAGGGGTGAAGTCCATTATGGGGTTGAAATGAAATAAGTGTTTGGTTTCCCTCAGTGGCAAAACTGACGCTGAGCTGTCAGTTGAATTAAATAATTTTTATAATCGTTTTGTCAGTGATTTTAGCGATGAGCTGGAAGTTTTTAGAAATGATGTTCTTTTTAATGATAATTCAGATTTTAG
>JAVDPK010001121.1:41292-53238 GCA_034780415.1 Cichlasoma orientale
AAAATATTGTAGAGGTAGTAAAAATAGGTAGTAAAAGGTAGTAAATTGAACTCTAGGATTCCTGTATTAACCCTGTACTAAGACTAAGTGAAGTACTCTCTGAAGATCTACTAGAAGACGTGAATGCAGCACTACGGACAATCCCTACCACGACTATCACTGAAACCAATCAGTCGATGTATACCACGGCAGCAGTGATCCTTGAGATGCTTGGCTATAAGATGAACAGCAATAAGGAGCAGTACCCCCCATGGAAATGGCAACTAGAGGCTAAGATCATGGCAGCATGGAGGGAAGTTAGCCAGCTATCAGAGTTGCAGAAAGGTGTAATGAAGAAAGGGGCACCTAAGAAGTACAACAGGCTGTCCATACCTGAGGCTTTAGAGACTGCCAAAGACTCTCAGCCTTGGCTACCACAGAAATAGAAGCCAGGATGTTCTCCACCGAACCATCCAAGGTATACTCTCAGGGGGACAGCAACCTCGCTCAAGGCTGGAGACGGAGCAATACAACATATGAGAGAAAGATGCAACACATAACACCAATGCTCAGTGGCTAGTGGATCTTATCTTTCAGGTCAGCTGCTCTGACACTCAGCGTGCTATTTATTTATTGGGGCTTGGTACCCAATCTCGGAGTGTGGGGATGAAGAAATCTCCCCCCTGACCTGTCGTCCTGGCTCCCCCTTGCCGTAGCATTTGTGTTGTACCTCATTAATCTAGTAGTGATAGCAGTTGCTTCCTTCGTATGTTGGAACATTGAGCCACAAGTTGTTTCGCTGTCAGTTTGGATGTTTTATTTACTTTTATTTTGACATTCGTATAAGCAGGAAGTGCTGAGAACAATGGGGAAAGCATGGCTGCACATTGAAGTCATTTATGTTGCATCCAAAACAATCCTTTGACTGGATCCTTCAGAAAACAATGGCTGTGAGTTCTATAAGTTCTTCACATGTATGGAGATTTATAATAGTATGTTTTGTGACATTTTCTCTCACCCTTTGTGAATATAATGGTTATAGCCTCTGACTCAATTATACATGTGTGTTTACCTGTTACCTGCACTTTTGTGTTCTCACATTATATAATTATAGGGTGGTTACTTTGATGTCTCTTGTGTTAGTGTTTAACTATGCTTACCTGTAGAATTTTAATGTGTGTCTTTTTAGTTTCACTCCAGTTCGTGGACGTCAGTTCAATGTAATTACTATGTACGAAGTCATTAACAGAGCAGGTACACTCACTTTCCTGGCTCCTGAAAAGGAGTTTGGCTGGCTGTTTATCTATGTTCATGCTCAGGGAGCACAACACTTAGAGAGAACAGTACAGAATGGATGGATGGATGGATAATTAATTCTATTTCTCCTGCTCTGGGGCGGATCTACTCAACTCAACTTTATTTATAAAGCACTTTAAAATCAAATGCAGTTGGCCAAAGTGCTGTACACAACTAAGAGCAAACAAGCAAAAACACATACATAAGACAAGGAGACAATAAATAAATACATAAAACCACAGCTTAGAAAATAAAGAAAACCAACATCTCAAACTGAGTTAAACGCCAAAAATAAGAAATGTGTTTATAAGAGAGGATTTAAAAGCAGAGAGTGAGTCAGCCGGCCCAATGTGCAAGGGAAGACTGTTCCATAGTTTTGGGGCAGCAACTGAAAAAGCGCGGACACCTCGGAACTAGATCTAGAAAAATATTTATGGGGTGGCGAGAGGAAGGAAGGAATTTTTGTAGGGTTGCAACATATGGCAGATGTATATATTATGAATTATTCAGTTATAACAGTTTGATGAGAAATAGTAGGTACACACTACGAAAGGGCACAGGCCCCCATTTACAAACTCATACAAACTTAATCTCATGCAATCAATGTCTTGCATGTGAGGTTTCATGTGAAATAGTTCACATTAGGAGTAAGTGACCATACAATGTGATCTCACTTAATAGGAGATAGAAGTATGGTAGCGTCTGTAGGTGGGGCATTATCAAAGGAAAGGCATTAAGGTAAGACACAGGTGATGTATGGCAGATGTGTGAGAGGGAAAGTGAACAATTTTCGACTATCAGAGTGACAACGTTGCAGCAAGGTTATAATAGTTTTGGATTTTACATTATAGTTTAGTTTTAGTTACTTTTTTCTTTTTTTTCTCTAATTCAGTTAGTTTTAATTAGTTTTCAGAGTGGTTTTGCTCATTTTTATTAGTTTTTATTTTTGGATTCATGCTTAGTTTTAGGTAGTTTTAATTAGTTTCAGTATTAGTTTTAGTATTTTCGCAAAAGTGACTATTGTGTAATAAAAACTTGACAAAGATACCGTTTAAAGAAATATATACAACAACCAACTGTTCATAAGACAGCAGCACTACGTGCTAAATGTGTGTAATATTAAGGACACACATGAACATCAACAGGGAGAAAAAAGAAAAATATGAACTCCAAAACTCAATAAATTCTACAATAAACTTCAACATCAATGTAGTAGATTACCAACACCTACATGTGGTGTTTGACAAAAACAAACTCTTTGAATGAGTCAAAGCTCAAATCCAGCTGCATCCTGATGTTGATGCTGAAGCTGCTTCTGTTTTGGAGTTAGCTTGGTTAGATGCTCCTAATTAGACTTGCAGGGTCTTTGCGGCCTCTGTACATAACCTAAGCATAAATGTGGACCTTATGTCCGCATTTATGCTTGTGTAGCTGGATTATGTGTGTTGATTACTTTGAGGTCACGTGCTGGTGTTTTATATGCGGTGCCGGCTGGGACTTTTTTTGGTCCTTGCTCTTTGTGCTCAGTTTTTTTGGCTGCAAACATATTTGTCCCTGTTTTTTCCACTTTCTTCATTCACTCACGTCCATTCCGATGGACCTGGGCTGCCTGGACCTGACAAGTAGTCACGTTTCTCCAGAGGTGCACGTCAGGTTTCCATAGTTGCCTTGTGCGCTTCTCAGGTGGACTTTGATGTTGGTGGTTTTTTCCTGAGAAGTGTTCCGCACATTTTCATACACTCGCTTCTATCTATGCTATCGTAGTCAAAGAAACTCCATATGGGACTCTGCTGCTTTCTCGGTAGACCGCTGCCATTACTTTTCAGACCAGCGCGGTGAGTGCGCGTACGCACATGCGCACGCATGCACATGCATGCACACACGCACGCAGTTGCCTGATGGCGCTCCCAGCTTAAACTCGGAGAGTTTAAACTGATTTCATATCAATCCACAAGGCTTTAAAAAAATGACAAACAAGAAAATGAAAGTTTATCTATAATTTCAGTTAGTTTTGTAAACTCACAAACAGTTTTAGTTAATTGTCGTTTTTTCCTTTTAATATTTTAATATTTAATTTTATAGTTTTTATTTATTTCAGTTAACGACAATGTTTTTTTCAATTTCAGTTTTTATTTCGTTCATTTTCGTTAACTATAATAACCCTGCGTTGCAGGCAGCATTTTTACAAGAATAAAACTATCCAAAGAAAAACTTACCCATGAAGATCTATGACTGAGCTGTACTAAGGTGAGCATAAATACACTGTGTTTCACTCCACATTTTCTCAAAAGAGGCTTGACTACGGTACTGGACCAGTGTCTCTTTAAGTGCGTAAATAAGTTCAACAGCCTTAGTATAGTCCACTGTTTTAGGCTGGAGCATGTCTGATTTGAATGAGTCAAAGCTCAAATCCAGCTGCATCCTGATGTTGATGCAGCTGGATTTGGAGTCACTCAGAACCAGAACAAGAGATCCAGCAAAATTCAGATCAATTTGAGCCAATATCCCTCTTGCTTCAACAGTTGTTTGTGGATGGTTCTCAGATGTGATCTCTTCAAGCACCTGTACTATTGCAGACAACCTGTCCATAACATTGTGACATGCTATGTGCCTACAGGCCCAACGTGTCTCACCTAGCTCTTGGAGTTCCCTTGGTACACCATCAAACATCTCCAGCTGCACTTCCAGCCATTTGTTATGTACATAAGACCCAGATTCTAACCAGGGATGAGATTTGTACCAGTCACTAGAAGCTTGGCTCCTCCCTGGAGGGTCTTAAGGAAACTCTCTCACATTGGCTTCACTGGCACCTCACTCCTGGACTTGGATATGTCTAGAAGATGGAGGGGAGGAAAGATTCAAACTGCATTACATCTAAACTAATTATACAGTTTAACAACTAGTAAAAACATTATCAATTTGGAACTATCATTGATTAGTTATAACCATCAGACTGTTAACACACACTAACATTTTAGCCTGGGATATTATTTTTAGGTTCATTTGTTTAATTTTGGAACTTACTCTTAGCAATAGATGTAAAATACATGTGTTATCCAAAAACAGTCTCTCCAGCACTTTCATCACTAGTGATGTGAGGGCAACTGGTCAGTAGTCATTAACCTTTGATGTTTCAACCTTTTCAGTAGGGAGAGGAAGGAGACAAGCTGTTTTTCATAACATCACTATCATCTCCTGTTTCAGGCTTAGGTTGTAAATGTGACTCAGTCAGTATTTTGTATGACGACTTTGATTCTTCAACACAGCCTGAACTCTCTTAGGAAAACTTTCTTGTAATTTAATTACAATTAAATACAATTAAATTAGTCTTCAGGAATAGTTCTCCAGGCTTCTGGGACCTGAAGACAGAATTTCATTCCACTGCATGCAAATATGATGCAAATGAAAATAAAGAATCCTTGAATCCTTAAGGACCTTCCAAAGTTCTTTGGATGTTGGATGCCTGTTGTTCCATTCTCTGTCAAGATGATAACACGCTGCTTCAATAATGTTGAGGTCTGAGCTGTGGGGAGGCCAATCCATGACTGATAGTCTTCCATTGTGTGTTTTTCTATTCAGGTATGTTTTAACTGCACCGGCCGTGTATTGTCATGCTGAAAAATGAATCTGTTACAAACCAGTTGCTTTCTAGGTGGTATTGCATGGTGAAAGCAAATCAGACTGTAGTTCCATCAATTTTGAGAAGATCGCCAACATCACTCACTGAAATGCAGGAACAAACCACGATAGAGCAAACATTAAACATGAAATTTGAATTTTCAGTCCAGTTCTTGTGTAATTTGGCGTAACTAAGCCTTTTCTCCCTGTTTACCTTCCTTAAGAATGGACTGGACTGGACAAAAAGGGGGGGAAAGTGGCCAACGTTCAAATAAAAACTTTGAAAGGCCTTCAGAAAGACTAGAAAATTATTGCTCAAGGAAATGAGGGTTTGTTCAAGACTTCATAATACTCTACAATTGATAGATCCTCCAGTTTTTAAGATTTCCTCAACATTAAAGTAATCCAGTGATTATTGTCAGTACTAGTGATGACTTCTTTCTCCTTTTGGCTGCTGAATCTTACATACACACAAGGAATTTGCAAAAATAATTGTGAATAACTGTGGCTGTGAATTTAATTATTTGCTTGTGATTATGTTTTATTGGTCACCAATGTTTGACAGAAAAAGTATTCCAAATGGAGGTGCAAAATGTAATTAGATGATGCTCAGAACAATCAGTCCCTCAATACAGGTAAAGACCAAGGAGCTCATCATTGACTCCATAAGATCACACAATGAGAGTTGTACTCCAGTCTTTATCAACAGGGACAGGGTGGAACATGTGCCATGCTTTATATTCCTGGGGATACACATCTCCAAGGATCTGCCATGAACAGCTAACATCACAGCGCTGTTGAAGAAGTCAATGGTTGTTTTTCTTAATGCTGAAAAAAGCTGGCCTCCGCTAACAGATGCTGCTGACTAACTAATGCTACTCCACAGAGAGCATTTTAACATCCTATATTTGCACACATCAGCTGATCAGAAAACTCTACAGAGGGTTGTGTCACAAGTGTGTAAGATTGCCAGGGTGCAGCTACCAGCTCTGGGGGACATTTACAGCACACACTGCATCACAAAAGTCACCAGCATCTGAACTTCATACTTAATGTACTTAAAGCAGGGACTTAGGGACTTCAAGGCTCAGAGACAGTTTCATTCCAAAAGCTATAAATGCACTCCAGCAATCCATCAAGTGCCCCCTGTAGAGCTGTTTTGGACTTATAATAAGTCGTATATTTTATCCTCCTGGGACCTGACCCATTAACTTTTGTCCTCTGTAGTGGACATTACATTTTCATGCACTTCTAACTTTTAAATTTTTCAAGAAACTCAATTAAATCCTGTTATAATTTAAAGAGGACATCCTGGGCTTTCTGGGGATATGTCATATGACAGGCTGGCATGTTGGGAATTTTACTTTGTTCTCAATCCAAAATAGCCGGCATTGCAGCAAGCACATTTTGTTAAAATGGGAGAACTAAGTCAAATATTGTTAATTTTTTTGTTGTTTTAATCATGGTTATCATATATAAATTTGCTTGTAAGAATTTCAGGAAGAGTACAATGGTCCCTCCCTATATTGTGGTTCACTAATTACGGCTTCACTGTATCACAGATTTCTTTACAAAATATATCGAATTCTATTTCGCCAAGTTTTCACTATATTGCGAGATTTTTGCAGTATATAGTTATTTCTATAACACCCCATAACTATGTTCATCACTTGGACGAAGAGATGTTACGCCTACACCTTTAGCGGAAATAGAAGTAACGGCCAAAGGCGAAGATACTGCATCACTTTCATCGCCATCAGTACTGCACAGCTACATAATTCATCATCTTCATCATTCAAGTTGTAGTGACTGGGAAAGGTTTATAGGAGTGTGGGAAGGTTTTATAAAGCCTCAAAATATATATAAATATATATATAAATAATAAAATAAATATATAATAAATATAACGTCACTGCTTTGCGGATTTTCACCTATCGCGGGGGTTATGTTCAAGAGCCACCCGCGATAGGTGAGGGATCACTGTATTTTCTGTTTTAAATGGAGTTAAATCATTTATGTTTTGAAATAATGGTCTTTGAATAAATGTCAAATTGTAATGGCCGTCAAGACCATCTTTATGTACTTTGAGACCTAATCCTTGTAGGCAACAGGACTGAGGCACAGAGAATTCTGTACAAGATAGTACTAAAGTACAAGACTTTGCACCATCCACTATGGGTGGATGGTGTTGGCTGGGGACTGTTTGCCTCCTGGTGTGCAGTCCATCAGATTGGCCCCTCTGAGGCCACAGGCAGGATATCATGGAAATTTCTGCAGTCCCAGCTGGAGGCCAGCAAATCTGCAGCTACCCTGTGCGGTACAGTGGCAGCGATTCAGGCAGTTCATGTTGATCGCTCAGCACTCAATCAGGATGAATCATTTCTGATTTTCCAGTTTCTTAAAGGTGCCCATGGGCTTAAAGTTTACATGTCTGGACCCTTGGTTCCGCCATGGAACCGCATAGTCCTTGGCACTCTTCAGCATCCCCCCCTTTGATCCCCTCAACAATGCAAATTTTAAATGCCTTTCCCTCAAAACAGCTTTTCCAATAGCCATAACATTTTCCAGGAGGTTTCCCAGCGATTGCTGCAGGTTGTTGCCAGAAGGATCAGGAGTCTCTTTCGGTCTAAACCTGCATTTCTACCAAAGACTGCCCAAGTCCTCCTGTCCCACTCTGTTGAGCTACAGTTGCTTCCCACCAGTGGCTTAAATCAGTAGGTAGCTCTGTGCCAGCCTGCTCTGTGCCCTGGCTGAATCTTGACAGAGTATATTGGGTGCACACAGACTTTTAGCAAAATGGGCCAGCATTTTGTCTGCTTTAACTCTGGGGTCTTGGGCATACCCAGACAGTCAAAGCCCAGGTTGTCCCATTGGGTTGTAGAGGCCATTCACCAAGGGTATGCATTTTGGGGAACTCTCCTCCCATCTGGAGTACCACTCAACCCAAGGTGTGGCCACTTCATAGGCCTTGTCGAGAGCTATTTGTGCTGCAGCAACATGGTCATGTGAGTCCACATATTCTAGATTCTACCATCTAAATGTGGCAGCCAGTCCCTCATTTGGAGAGCAGGTGATGGGTGCACCTCAGTGGTAGCCAACTGAGCATTGTCTCCATGGTTGATCTAGCATATTGTGGACCAATCACAGAGCCATTATGGCAGGGATCTCAAATCCAGGCCTTGAGGGCTGGTGTCATGCAGGTTTTAAATGTGTCCCTGATCCAATACACCTGAATCAAAAGGCTGAATTACCTCTTCAGTATGCAATGAAGTTCTCCAGAGTCCTGCTAATGACTTCTATATTTGACTCAGATGTGTTGAAGCAGAGACACATCTAATAGTTGCAGGACACCGGGCCTCGAGGCCTGGAGTTGAGGATCCCTGCATTATGGCTTTCTCTCTGCATCTTTGCAGGATCTTCTTGGTGCCAGTCTTTCATTTTGCAAACTAATAGCTCTTCCGTCTCTCAGGCTTGGCAGTCACATCTTGTAGGGTCCTGACCTGGTTGCCATGTAAATATGTAAATTTGTGAATAGCTCATGTACTTAAGCTGTGGTGGTTAGGATATTGGGCTGCACCATCTCCTCTAGGGGTGTCTCAAAGTGTTACCCCATGCATATGGAATATGTAACAGAGTGGAGAGATAAAGAACATATGGTTAATTCTTTGAATGAGATACTCTTGTTTTAATGCCACTCAGAGACACATTCCCAATAAACTATCAGTAACTTCACACCAGCCCAACTGTTTTATGGAAAAGCTGTGGGGTGTGGCCGGATTGTCTTAAAGAAGAATCTGCATGAATCGTAGGGAGTCCAGAATAAGATATCACACATTCTGTTGCCCTCTTGAGTGTTCTGTTTTGTTTGTTTGTTTGTTTTTTTGTATTGTTGGTTAATGACTACAATTAGTTAAATTGTTCAGTTCAGCTGTTTGTTTTGTATGAACACCATCCTGTTGTCCACTACAGTGGACATGCTGAAAAAAATTATTTAAAAATTAATTTTAAAAGTCTAAATTGTGAGATGTTTCTTTGACCCCAAGGATGTAGGAAATTAGAAAAAAAAAATTATTACACTTGTTTTTCTCGGTTCCCAGGAGGATATTTTGATTCTAGTGCAAGCTCAGGCTATTAACCTAGCAGACAGGTGATGATCCATAAAGCCAGTCTTGGCTGCTGGGAATCAGACCTGCAGGGCCTTCACACCAGCTGCTGTTGAAGGCTTTATAAGCAGCTTTTAGAACAGGAAGCTTTTACAATAGCCTGAAAATAAGAAATTACAATAGTCCAGCCTAGAAGTAACAAATGTGTGGACTATTTTTTCAGCATCGCTCTGAGACAGGCTGTTTCGATTTATTTTGGCAACATTGAACAGATGAAAGAAAGCAGTCCTAAATATGTGTTTAATGTGCACATTGAAGGACTTATCCTGGTCAAAAATTACTCCAATATTCCTCACAGTTTTACTGGAGGTCAAAGTCATGCCATCCAATGTAAGTATGTGGTTAGACATATGTTTCTCAGACACTAACACAAGCACCAGAAAGCTTACTGCAGAAATTACACTTGGAGCTACTCAAGAGTCTCTTAATAAAGGAGTAGCGTAGGTCTACAGTACTAAGAAAAGCAAAAAAAAAAAAAAAATGCCAGTGACTCTTCTTTTTATACAAAAGATAATTAATCTTTTTCTAAACGCAGATAAGATAAGATAAGACAAGATATTAGTCCCACAATGGGGAAATTCTGTGTAGCAGTGGCAAAGGTACATGTATTGTACAGAGGATAAACGATAACTAGGGTACAATAAAATAAAAAATTATAACAGGTAAAATAAAAATAAAAATATAAAAAAGTGTAAGAGAAAAAAGTAGGAAGTAGAATGATCAAAAAATCTGTATAAACAATATGTACAGTATAGAAAATATGTTCCAGTATAAATAATATGTACATATGGAGGACAGAACATACTATATAAAGATTATATTACAAATTGGATTATTATATTGCACATGTTTATTGCACTAAATAAACACTGAACCTATTTGAAATGAGGTATATTGTCCAGTGCTAGTAATAGTGAACACACTGGAAACAGTGCAAACTATGAACATACAAAATTATCTTGTTTAACCCACACTTTAATTAGTAAATGTAGTTTTAACTTCAAAAGATAACCAATTAGATTTTTAAGAGAGAAATAATCAGGTGGTTCAAATCAGTGCCACTGTGGGATAGAATGTGTGCAAGAGGAATAGATGAGCTCCTCTAGGCTTGAGTGTGTGTTGATCAGAGAAAGCTCAAGTATTGGCTGCCAATTCCCCCTCCTTCCACCAGTCATCCAATCAGAGGCAAAAGCAGCCAGGCAGAACTGCCACTATAAAGCTGCACTCAGAAACAAAGCAGAATCGTCTGCGTTAGACTGCCACTCTCTCTCAGGTAGGTCCCTTCATACAAAGACACACATACATTGAAAAGTTTACAAAGATTTTCCTTCATCAGAGTATAGATCTAAACTGCATTATCTGCTTCAGCTGCTAAAACGAAAATTACATCGTGTGTTTGGTATTGATGTGGATGTAGTGATGCTGCAAGCCAGTTACTCGGTTGATAAAATGAATGTACTGACTAGCTGCACTGGTCTGTGTGTGTGTGTGTGTGTGTTCATGGTGGTGGTGGCAGGGTTTAGGGTGTCATTATGCAATGAGGTTTAACTGTCCTTGTACATAGTGGAAAAATACATGGTTGATAGAAATAATATTTTCAGTTTGTAATTGAGTGCTGACATTAATTGATTAAAGAAATACTCATAACTGTTATTTAACGATGCAAACAGCATGCTTGAAGATATACTGACTCACTCAATACTCAGACTTATTCTTTTTGTGTGTGTATATATATTACACACACACACACACACACACACACACACACATATGCATGTCTGTATTAACAATTGAGCTCAATGCCTATAGGTAATTGGAGACAAGTGCAATACATAAAATGCTTGAAATATTCCATTTGGCCATACTTTTGTAATTAGTAAAATTTCACAGTTTTACATTTGCATTTCAGCGTGCAGCTGTCTTGCTCAGTTGGCTGCAATCATTGCTTGTGAAATGCTGATGTAAAGAGCTGGGGTTTTTAAGACTTTTAAGAAAACTGATACGTATGTACACATGCACAAATGAAGCGTGTGCTTTGATAGATTTTTATACTGAGTGATCTTTCAACAATGTTTGCTACATTTGTCTCATTTGATATACAAGGGAATGCTTTCAAATGTAGCTCTCCATTACACAGGTGTCTTTCCCATACAGATGGGAATCGAGAATTCCCAGTAATTCAATTCCTTGAAATCCTTAGTCAGCTTGTTTAACGATTCTACTGACGTGAGGACATTTGTATTTGTATTTTTTGTTAAAATATTAAAATATTCATACAGTTAATTTTGAAAGAGGAATCCTTTTTTTTAGTGATATCGATAATGCAATCGGAATCTCTAAATTCTTATCAATTCCCATCCCTACTGACTAACACTGATATTCATTTCCTGGAGACTAAGCCTAACCATAATTACTACTTACCCGGCCTTTACCCTTATCTTTATCCTATGGAGGCTTGCTTTTTGTCCTCTTAAGGGAGGCAGGTCTAGCCTGTGTTGCTCTGTAACACTTCCAAATTTATTTATGTCGAACAAAATTAGTTATACAAGTGTATACACACACAATAGACTGCTACAAAATAATTCTCCATTAACAGTTTGGCAGCATCTTCATCCATTCCAGCTCTTAACTTTGAGGATGAGCTACAGGAAGGAGCACACTCAGGTCATCATCTGCATCTCAGAGTTGTAACAGTGTGAACATTCAAGTGCATGTGTGAGGTTTTATGTGTGTGTGAGCGGTTATGTATGTGGATTTAAATTAATAGTTAATAATAATTTTTTCGTGGTGCGTGGGTTTTCTCCAGGTACTCTGGTTTCCTCTCACAGTCCAAAGACATGCAGTTACTGGGGTTAGGTTAATTGGTGATTCTAAATTGCCCATAGGTGTG
>JAVDPK010001121.1:76850-88432 GCA_034780415.1 Cichlasoma orientale
TATATTTGATCACTTATTTTTTTTGACATTTTAGGGGAAGCTGAGCTTCCCTTGCAGTCTTAGAGCAATCGCCTCTGATTCCTGATTGTTATTCTCGGACTGATAAATTCAAACACTGCGGCGAAAAGTAGCCGGAAACGCATAAGGACTGAACAGGTTAATCACAATGTTGCTGCGTGGACCCGACGAATAGTCCCGTTTTTCCAGAGGTGCACATCAGCTTATGTTGCAGGTTCAGAGCGGTTTCTCTATCCATTGTGCGCTTCTCAGGTGGACTTTAATGTTGGTGGTTTTCCGCTTGAGAAGTGCACCGCACATTTTTCATCACCCACAACAAGACACTCGCTTCTGTCTGTGCTAGCATACTCAAAGAAACTCCATATGGGACTCTGCCGCTTTCTCACCAGACTGCTGCCATTACTTTGCGGATTAGCGCAGTGAGCACACCCACACAGTTGCCCGATGGCCCTCCCAGCTTAAACTCCGAGATCAATCCACGATGCTTTTAAATAAACTGACAAACATGAGGTCATTTTATCAATAATTTATCAATTAATCTATTATTTATCATTTAGCTATAATTTCACTTAGTTTTAGTTTTGTAAACTCACAATATAGTTTTAATTATAGTTTTTTTGTTTATCATTTTTGATTTATTTCAGTTAGCATAAATGTTTTTTCAATTTCAGTTTTATTATTGTCCTCATTTTTGTTAACTATAATAACTTTGCCCCTTATTAGCATAAATATTACAGGTTTTACAGTTTAAGAATTTGAACTTGCACAAACAGTGGCATGCTCTTCAGCTGAGCTGATGTCACAGCAGTGACCACACTGCCCCAAGTGAAATTAAATAATCACCTCATTTGTTAGCTTAGGAATGTTTAATATTGTCAGAAGCTAAAACATTTGAACATAAAGTTGTAAGGAGTACATTTCACTGCACATTGATCTGAAATTAGATTATACTGGACATCAGATACACAGAGCAGGAATACTGAATATCAGAAGTACAGGTAGATAAAAGAATATGCATGTATGTGTGTGAGAGAGAGAGAGATGCTGTCAGCGTAGTTGCACAATGAAACCATCTCCTTAATCAGGTTAAATATAGCAGGGTTCTTCAGAAATAAAAAAATATTCTTCACAGTATTTTTCACCATATCCATGCATGCCATCCATGACACACTTCAAATGACACTTCAACGAAGAAAAGAAAGAAAAAGAAAACAAAGCAGATCATTTACTTTCATTGACATAGTAGGTATAAGAAGTTGTCAAGGTTCAGACTCCTCAAGGAATGTGTTTTGCTGGGGTGTGTTGGCTGCAGCTGTTGCTTGAGTAAAATCTGTGATGAGCTAAATGTTCTTCGGGCTGCCTTTAATATCTTCTGTCAAGGGTTTGCACAATGCCACAAATGCACCAAAGAAATACAAAACCAAATCCTGGTGGATGGCAATCACAAAACTTTTAAACTTAGCTGAAATGATCCTGAAATTATATTCCTGTACACAGAAAAGCACAAGAAATGTTATCCTATCCCCCAACTTTCTTTTTTCATTAGCAGACACAGAAGAAATTAATATAAAAACAAATCATCTGGCACTGTGAACAGTTGGCATCTGTCAAATCATAAAATAACAGAACAGTGGAAATAAACACCAAAGTTTTGTCAAAAGGCAACATCTTCACAGAGACAGTACAGCCAGGAGTCCCATGCTCACTTGCAACAGCACAGTATCTGCACTTGATTGAAAATGTAGTTATGTTAAGGTAACCAAGAGTCCACTCTCCCTATTTTACTCAGTGTCTCCAAGGGATCATTCTCAAGTCTGATTGTTAATCAACCTATAAAGTGCTTTCAAAAGATAACCTCTTGCTCATATTCCTCTATACAGTAAATCAGTATATCAATTAGGGCATGAATAAAGTCTATTCAGGCACGAGCAGAGAACGTTCTCCTCCTTGGTTCACTCTCTCCACAGCTCTTTTTTCTTTTTTTTTACTTCTTGAAGGGTGTCAGTCTGCCGATGTTGTGCCAGAAAGTGGAGGTCTTGCGCTTGGGCTCAGCCAGCATGAAGACCTGCTGTTGCGGCAAAGCAGTGGGGAAGGACGGGTGTTTCTGCCTCAGGAGAAAGTCATAGTAAGGTCTGGTCACCGCTGTGGAGAAGATGAATATACAACAAAAACTATTATTACTTACAATATTCTTATAATAATACTTATAATAATACACATGGAAACAAGGAATGGATTCATTCTTGGTTTGCATTTGTTATTTAGCTCATGCTAATTCAGCATAAACTTAAACAGGTCAGTTTCTATTAATGGCAGTGACATTATACAAGGAGCAGATATAGCATAGAAATCTATGGGAGAGCTCTGAAATGTCCCTGCTCCCAAAGAGCTAATCAACAGCTGAAACAGGAAACTGTTACGGGCAGCAGTAGTTGACCATATAGAGCGTGGAGGTAGTGAGGACTCCAATGCAGGATGTGTGGAGACAAACATGGTTTTAACTGAAAATGGAACAAACACAGGGAGCAAAACAGGCCCATTTGGAGACAGTTCTGTGGGTCTGCATGGCCATGGAATGAGCCAGAGCAGAGACAACAGCTCTGGAGGCCTGCCTGGGCATTCCAGTGATGCATTTGAAGTTACTTCGGGAGCCGGCCGGGTCACCAGTGGCAGATACGGAGACGGTCTGGGGGCCAACTGTGTGGCCAGAGGCTGCAGCGAAGCACCTCTGGGAGTCGACCACATGGCCAGCGGCAGTGAAGGCAATGGAGGAGATTTGATCCCTCTGGAAGCCGGGAAAGAGGCCGACTATAGTGGAAGCGATGGAGAAGCCACACAGGAGGCCAGTGTCAGTAGAGGTGACAGGACACCTCAGGTGGTTTAGCTAGGGGCTGAAAATGGTGGCAAGGATGCTTCAGTGACTTGACTGGGGCCCAGCAGCAACTGAGACTGGACACCTCCAGTGGCTTGACTGGGGGCCAGTGTTGGTGAAGGATTAGATGGAACCCATCAGAAGGCTCAACAGGACACCAGCAGTGGTGAAGACTTCTCTGGATTCCTCTGGAGGCTGGCTTCTGACAGCTTGGCTGGAGGCTGATGATAACAAAATAAATTTTCTGGGTGTTGACATCAACAGAGGCGACAGGACACCTCTGGTGGCTTGGCAGGAAGACAACACTGGCAGCCAAGACCCCTGGGCACGAGCAGCTCAGGACCCTCATTTGAGATGCAGGCTCAGGTAGCTCAGGTTCAGGTAATTCAGGCAACTCGGGACTCAGTAGGGATGCTCGAGACTCGAGACTCACTGGGGATGCTGGGAGCTCAGGAAGCAGTGATGACTGGGTCTACTTACTGTAGCAGGGCACACCTGTCCTGTCTGACTACAGAGGCTGCTCAGATGGACTTCCTGTCGTCCCTGAAGACTGTAACTTACGCTGGAGTCTGACTGCCATCACCCTGGGAGCAGAATCGGGTGCAAGTACAGCCCAGACCCTGACCACACCCACCCTGGGAGCAAGGCCAGGTGCAGGGGGCTCAGTTCCGTTCTGGTGACAGGGGCTGCAGCAGGTCAGGTGCAGGATGCATAGATTGCACAGAAAACTCAGGTTGAACAGCCTGGGGCTGTGCAGGGCTCACTCCTAAGTTCGAAAGCCACAGCTGAGGCTGGAGCCTGACTGCCCTCATACTGAGAACGGAAATGGGGGCAAAACAGTGCACTGTTTCTTCATTGTTGGTTGGCCTGAAAAATAACTCAGTCTTTGAATTTACTGGATCTAAAACACAAAGTTCAGAAAATCTACTAGCTGACTTAGAAAAACAAAACTCAGTGTCACTGATAGACCCAAAAACATGAGATTTATTGACCCTGGAAGGATCTGAAACACAAAACCCTTTAACACCAGGGCCCAATTTCCAGTAAGATAACTATTTGTTAACCTTACAATGAGTCAGTTACCATGATAACTCTGTGAACCTAACCTGCTCGCTGGCAGGTTTTATTCAGCAAACTCTGAGTTTCTCTCTTACTCCTCCCCTCCCACTGCGCCTGAACCATCTCTCTGGCACTTTGTTTCATTTCCGCATTTATAAAGTCACTGTCAATGTGATTAGAGGGGGAAATTAATTTGCAGATGTTTAATTTTTAAAAGCACTGAAATCCCAGTTAGACATTAGTTTGTTATTTTTTGTACATAACTTGAGTGCTTTTACAGTTCTTCACTTGCCACTAGGCTACATTAAGCCGGAGACAGTGATTATGTCATGGATTTATAATCAGCTCAGAATCAAGTCTATAGTTTCTATCTTTCTAACGCTTTGACTGTGTGCACAGTAATGCAGCTGTCAGTTCCTCTGAAATATTTACTGTACATGTGGCAATCACTGTTTAAATCAAACTTATCTGTTAAAGTTTTAGATGCAGAACACACTGATCAATGATCGATCATTTGTCATGTTGTAAAAGGTCACACTGATGGAAAAATGTCTGGATCTTGGAGATGATGTAAATATTTCAGTGAAGACGGGGTTGAAATAATATTAAGCCTTGAAACCCAAACTAAATATATTTAAAGTGACTTAAATGGGACTTAAATGCTGTCAACATTTTGAAAGTTATGGCATCTGAAATTCAAAGTATGAATGTTGCCATCCACTGAGAATCATGTAAATCAGCCTCAGTGGGCCTCAGGATCATAATTGTAGTCTCCTTAACAGAACAGCAAACTGCTTCCAAATCCACTTGCACAGTAGGAGTGATACAAAAAGGATAAGGCCCATTTATTTAAAATGGCTCATCCTCGCAAAACTGTACTGAAATATTTAAAATTTATAATAGCTGAGACATTTCTTATAACATCTTTATTGATAACACTTATCATTCATTAAAGACTTGGAAAGCTGCCCTGCATTTTTTCAGTGAAGCTGAGATTATCTTAGATTAGAAATAGTTAAACTGGGGGTTTATGTAAATGCCATTACACATTTTTAACCAGTAATGGCAGAAAAATTACATTCTCAGTTTTAAGAATAATAATAAGGAGAACAATGAGGTTGCTATTCAATCAACAGATTACATTGCTAAGGGGTAATTATTTAAAAAAGGAATTGCCATAAATTGTAGCAAAATCAGTTTTTATTTATTATTATTAATAATAATAATAATAATAATAATATATCTGATCTTCCCCTGGGGTATATACATATATATTGCCATCTGGGTATCAGGTCCATCAGTAAAACGTGTCTGATCTGTTTCTCCACATTTTTTATCTTCAGTTTCTGTCTCCTGCATTTCATCCCTGTCAGCTTGTAGCTGAATAATTAGATTAAAAAAAACAAATGTAAAATTAGCTTCATCTAGTGAAAATTGGGTAAATGATGACAGCAGACATTATAAAAGAAATTATATATTTTATATGAAATTTTTTATTCTGTCTCTGAGGATGACAGAGTGGACCAAGATACTTAAAATGACTCTTTTTTCCCTCCTGTTTTTAAAGATAAATATTATGGTCAGCACATGGTCAGTTCATATTCCTCAGTCCACTGGAGTAAAATGGAGGCCCTGCTCTTTATTTACCCACTGCCATGATGAATCTTGGTATCAGAGCTCCAGTGATGATGGCTTTCTCTCTGATTGAACTAACTCTGATCAGCTATTTTGGAACAGGAAACTCAGAGTCTGTTGAACATGCTTCCTGGAATAGGGCCCAGGAGGTTTAGGAAAGCAAAGTAGAGTCATAACTCAACTTGTACAGAAACAAAACTCGGTAGTGTTTACTGGCTCAGGACTAGGACATGAAATGTTTCCATTATTCACTGGCTAAAAAAAAAAACAATGTAAGGTGTTATTTGTCAGCTCAGAAATAAAATAAGTCCCTTTATTGGTCACCTGTTCGGAAACAGAAAACTCATCTTTAATGTCCAATTTAGTCTTTAAATTAATCAGTTCCAGACTGAGGAAGGGGGAAGCTGAGAACAGGGCTCTTCATATTCTGACCACAGGCCCACCAGAGAAGAAGCAGGACCTGAAAACAGTCTGTGGGTGTGAGGAAGCTGGCTCTGACTCTGAGTGAAGTGTATCCCGATCCTGTGAATTTAATAGTCTTTTTATGTGTTACATGTTAGAATGTGTAGTGGCGAAAGTTGGTGACTGAAGCAGATAATGTTTTTGGGATATGATACCTTTAAAAGCAGCGATAGCTACCCACCAAGGTCGTTTCAAACAGTCTCTGCGAGAGGGCAAGGAGCTGGGAGCACTCTACCTAAATCTCCTTGGTGTAGATCGTTATGTCCGCTGGGATCATGATGGTCAAATCGTAGTGTTACTGTATGTTATGCTGTGACCGTGTAGAGCGTGGAGATAGTGAGGACCTGAAGGTGGGAAGCATGGAGGCAAACAGCGTTTTAACTGAAAGCAAGCCATTTATTGATAGCTGAAGGCTGGTTTCAAAGGTCAAACATAAAGTCCAAAAACAGAACAGAGGACTTCTAAAACATAATACTAAGGAACATCAAAGAAACTGAAAACTAAGAAAACAAAACTCTTGTAGGCTAGGAAACACTGGCGAGGGGACTAGGAACAGAAACAGGAACACAAGCAGATGATCTGACAAAGAGGAAAGGGAAGACGAAGAGGAAGACAATTTATACACAGAGGACTGATTAGGGAAGAGGAAACCACCTGGGGAGAATGAGTGAAGAGAATCACACGAGACAAGACAAAGAAAGTAAAATAAAAGCAAAGCACGAGAGACAAGAGACCAACACCGTAAAACAGGAAACACTGAACATGGAGATAGGAACACAGACTTGACACCACACCAGAATACAGGCATGCAGAAAATGGGCAGATAAATGAACATAACACGAGACCAGGCACCAGAGGGATGGAACATAATACTGGGGAAGACACAGAGCGAGAACTAAACTAATGCACTAAGAAATTTGAGCACAATTAAATATACTTAACAGGAAAATATATAACAATTTAACTTCAAGGCAACCCAAAAATAATTAAATAAACAAAACCACAAAGTCCAGAACTCAAACACACTGGTTAACAGCCCAGAACCATGACACAAACATATTAGACAGTCACAGCATCTGTTGACACATGCGCATGATAGAGGTTCACAACCATTTCAAATGTGTAGTGCCAAACATTTTTCTCTATTCATTATCATATGTAGGTCAGTTTATGTTCTTTTTTTCTTGGCTTAGTGTATCCATACTGTGAATTTGCATGGAATTTCCATGCTCTCAAGGGATACGCAGTCATTCTTCATGTCAGCACTTTGTATTAAGTCTTTGATAAAACCGCAATCTGTACTGTAGTAGGAGAATAACTTGTAAATGTATTTTGGGGCAAAGTCAACAAATGTAAGCATTCATTATTATTTTATTGTAATTTACTGGCATTCTTACATATACATGTAGAAATGTAGCTTTTATGTTCCACCTAAAGATGCCTACTGTGAACAACAAATAAACCATAGCTGGATGTTGTGCTAAACAAATATTGCATATTTGCATACTGAATTAAACAATTTTTAATGTCATCCTACTTATTTGTCAGAATAATGCAATAGAGCTTACATATTGTATGTAAGCTCTATTGCACCTGGACATTTTTTCCTTGAAAACAATGCAGTGAAAGGGGGCGTTTACGTCCTCTGAGCTGCTTGAATTGTTTTCGGATGGAAATATCACTACAGTAAGTGTTGGATACTAGTTAAAGCAATTCAGTGAACAGGAAACTAGTTCTATAACTATTGCTGTATGCATTACAGATCGGCGGTTATGTATTATACATAGAGAAATGGCCTATATAGCTCAGGAAGAATGGAAACCAGTGATAATATACTGAGGCTTAAAAATGTAATGAGGGCTATTATAATTTTTGACAACCTGCCAAATGGAAATGAAACTTATGAACAGTGAGTGATGTAAAGTCTACACTGATACATATAGTTTGTTAAGATGCAGTCTTAGTGTAATTATTGATTTGGTACAACCCAAAGTGTCCTTGGTACATACCTTTGGGTTTCCCAGCTGGATGGCTTTTGCAGGCATTCAGCATGGCCTGCTTCTTCTGGACCTCTGTGAGAGTGAACCCTGACAAGAGAAAATAAAACCAAAAACAGAAAGTGCATTAGGGCATTGAAACAGGCGGCATTCAATCAGCTGACTCAAAATGTCCTTGACAAAATTAATTAAAAAATGGTTCAATAACCTGAAATCAGAATTCTGTAACACTTACACACTGTCTTCAAACTGCAAATTCAGTAGATAATAATAAGCCTCTGGTACTGTGCCTGTTTTTTGCATGGTCCTCTTTTTGTATCACACTAATTGAAATAAGATACAAAGTTTGACTGTCTCTCTGTGAGTGAATGCCTAGTGAGTTTGTTAAATGCATGTGCCACTAGCGGGAAATCGGTGCTACAAAAACCTGAAGCCTTCAGGTCTTTTGTAGTGTAGTGGATTTTCGCAATGTTACATCACTCTTGGGCTGTAAGGGTTTGAAGCTGGAATTAAACACTTTTCATCACTGTAAACTCTGCCACACTGCGTAACCTTTGATCTTCCCTTGACTCAATACCAAAGAAGCCATATTATAGACAGCAAACAGCTCAGGACAGAAGCCTGGCCGTGTGGAACAGAAGAAACAAGTTCAGGTTTATTTGATCCCCATCATAAGGATATTTAAGTATCTTGATGATTCAAAGCAGAAGAAAGGAGATTATTGTTGACATTCTAGTAATTATTGCATTTTGCAGAAGAAAAGCACGTACAAAGGATTTTAATGCCAGCTGCACAGCAGAAACCTTATTTCTGGTTTGACTCAAGAAATATCGATTTGTTATCTTCTGGTGACCTGACAGATTGCCAGACAGTATGGGCAAACTTTCAGCGCATGCATGAAGATGAACAGTGCATTCATCTGACCTGTCTCACGGTCTTGCTGGACCTGCCTCCTCTCGTCAGCAAAGGCTCGCAGCCAGCGCTGTTTCTGCTCGGGCTTCTTAGCACACAGGAGGTGGACCTCATCTCCAGCCAGCGACCGCAATTTCAGAGCATTTTTCACACTGATGTTGAAGCCTTTCTCCTTACCATCCTCCAGGTCTATTACCTCCATGTGGTCCATGTCCATCCGGCCCTTGTAGTAAAGTATGTCTCTGCGCAGGAGGTCCTGCAAAAATAGGGACAGCAGATTTAAACAAGAATTGTTTTTTAAAAAGCACAAAAAGTAAATGAGTCAATACATGTATGTCTTACTGCTTAGTTTTTGGCACTGTGAGTCTTTGTTTGATAGCAACAGTTAAAGGGGAGACAGGAAATATAAGGCAATGACATGTGGCAAGTGGTCAAACCAACGAGGAATTGAACGAGGAGCTTTTTCTATGCACACAAACAACTTAGCATCCAAGTTAACCCTTGCTTAATGTTAGTCAAAGAAATTAAGGGAACACTTGATCATTACAGTGTAACAAAAAGTCAATTAAACCTCAGGGATATCAATCAGTCTAGTTAGGAAGCATAAACATCTAACTTTCACCTGCCTCACCTACTTTTGCAAATAAAAGTGACAACAGATGCACTGGAGAAGCGACAACAAGACATTCTCCAAACGAAAATAGTTTTGCAGGTGATGGCCATGGATCATTGCGCTCTCTTTATCCATCCTCACTGACTTTTCTATGGTTTTGCATTTTTGCTAGTATCCTTGTAACTCCTGGTGTCTCTGCTGCATGAGATGGTACCTGCAGTCCCCCTTTTTATAGCGCCAAATCACAACAACAGTCACCTCAAGGTGCTTCATATTGGAAAGGTGCTTTAAAGCTCACCTTTCCGATATGTCTCCTTAGGAGTTTTGATGCTTTAAATAATTAAAAAGAAAAGAAAGAAAAAAAAAAAAGGAAGCAAGTGCATGGTAAGAACCAGCTAATCCATCACAACAGACTGGGGACCTCACTGCAGTATTATGATTAATATTGATCCATTCTCTTCCACTTATCCTGTTCAGGTTTGCATATGGCAAGAGGCAGGGTACACCCTGTACAGGTTGCCAGCCTGTCACACGGCTAACACAGAGAGACGGACAACCATTCACACCAATGGGCAATTTAAAATCATCAATTAATCAAACCCCACTGGCTGCATGTCTTTGGATTGTGGGAGGAAACTGGAGTACCTGGAGAAAATCTGCACAAACATGGGGAGAACATATGAACTAGTTAGTTCATATGTTAGTTCTGTTTCAAGCCTTTGCTCTTGTTCTCAACCTTTTTGCATCACTAGCTGTGTTCATTGAGTTAATTATCTACCTCAGTGTGTATACCGCCACTACTTCCACTGTCCTCATCTCATCTTGGTCAAGAATTCCACTAGAATGTAGTGTAGTTTTGTAGTAATGAAGTATTTATTCCTATTTGGAGTAATGAAGGCTACTAGCATGTTACATTTTACTATCACTTTGCATATTTCTGATACACAACCATTTTTTCACCTTTCAAGATCATTCTTTTCACATGCTTTTATCAGCACTTAACAACATAACATCCACTGGATGATGAGCATAGAGCACCTTTTTGCAGTACACCATCTGATGGTCAAAGAGGAAAAACATTCTCTGGTGACTCTTAGCCTGAGGCTGGGATAGCTTGGACAACTCTCCCGAAAAGATGAGTTCAGAGCTTCTGCTGAGGACGTCTTCACCCTGCAAGGATCAAAGCACACCTGCTGCTGTTAGGTGCTACTTAGACAATTAGTATTAGGCGGTAAGAAGTGTTGGAGCAATTTCAGAACAAAAATGCTTCATTGCACACCTCCCAGTCCTCTATGGAGCTCTGCCAGTGAGCAATCTTGTCAATGTTCTCAAGGCGCCGTTTTCTCTCATTTATAAGCCTGGCCACATTCTTCATGGCATTTAAAGCGGCCTCCACATCTTTGTAGTCCCTAAAGTTCAGAGAGTAACGTGCATTTGGATTGTGAAGTACATAGCTGTAGTCAAAAAAAAATGCATGATTCTGTAACACACTCACAGAAGTTCATTGCTAAAAGTCTATAAACAATCATTGGATTGTTGAACAGGGTGTCATTTTACAGTTTAGTGTAATTTCAGATGACCTGTCAGAAAATGTGAGCTTCTGTTAACTTGTTCTGTTGAAGCGCCATCCACTAAAAAGATTTATCCCATTTATGTTAGTCTTTACAGAGGACCAACAAGTCTATTGGAGCTAAACAGAGGCACCTTAGACTGAAGGATACAGGTACCAGTTCATTGGAAATAGGAAACATTCAGTCCCTTTATTTTAAAAATCCCAAAACTAATGCCCAATTTCAATTAAGTTGAATTAAATTTTATTTATATAGCACCAATTCACAACAATAGTCACCTCAAGTAACTTTTTATTGTACGGAGATAAAGACCCTACAATAATTAGAAAGAAAATCCCAACAATTCTCCCTTTAAATAGGAAGAAACCTCCAGCAGAACCAGGCTCAGGGAGGGGCAGCCATCTGCTGCGACCAGCTGGATGGGGGGGGGGGGGGGGGGGGCG
>JAVDPK010001121.1:90462-108094 GCA_034780415.1 Cichlasoma orientale
GAGGTCTGCTAAAGCACATTTGGACAAGCCAGCTTCATTTTGGAATAAGGTGCTGTGGACTGATGAAACTAAAATTAAGTTATTTGGACATAAGGGGCGGTATGCATGGCAGAAAAAGAACACAGCATTCCAAGACAAACAGTTGCTACCCACAGTAACATTTGGTGGTGGTTCCATCATGCTGTGGGGCTGTGTGGCCAGTGCAGGTACTGGAATCTTGTTAAAGTTGAGGCTCGCATGGATTCCACTCAATATCAGCAGATTCTTGAGAACAATGTTCAACAATCAGTGACAAAGTTGAAGTTGTGCCGGGGCTGGATACTTCAATAAGACAACGACCTTAAACACTGCTCAAAATCTACTGAGGCATTCATGCAGAGGAACAAGTACAACGTTCAGGAATGGCCATCTCAGTCCCCAGACCCGAATATTATTGAAAATCTGTGGTGTGATTTAAAGCGGACTGTCTGTGCTCGGAAACCATCAAACCTGACTCAACTGGATATGTTTTGTAAAGAAGAACGGTCCAAAATACCTTCAACCAGAATCCAGACTCTCATTGGGAGCTATAGGAAGCATTCAGAGGCTGTTATTGCTGCAAAAGGAGGATCTACTAAATATTGATGTCATTTTTCTGTTGGGGTGCCCAAACTTATGCACCTGCCTAATTTTGTTTCAATAATTATTGCGCACTTTCTGTAAATCCTATAAACTTCATTTCACTTCTCAAATATCACTGTGTTTGTCTGCTATATGATATATTTAATTGAAATTGCTGATCCCAACAACCAATGATTTATAAAGTAAATTCATGAAAATTATCGGGGTGCCCAGCTTATCTATAGCATTTTAATAACTGCTGTTGTTGTACTTACTTTTTGACTTTTTTTTCTCTAATGGTTAAAATTTGATTTGTGACTCTTTGTCAGCCAGATTTCAGTGTTGAAAAGAAACCAGGGGTTGTTCCTGTTTTCCTCTACCAATGACGAATAGTAAAATGTCCTAGCTTAACAGAGGTTTATGTTTTTATACACAGACTTAACATGGCATTAAGTCTGTGTAGGTTCTCAGTCATCCAGTTCATGGTAGTATCTGGAGCTTGAAAAAAGTGGCTGAACTTCTTTAAGTTTATTGAAGATGTTTCACCTCTCATCCAAAAGGCTTCTTCAGTTCTTCAAGGCTTCTACTAAGTGTAAATGTTTTCAGAAAAGCTGGGTATCATCTGCATAGCATTCATTAAATGATTGCTCATAGGGGGTCGTCTGATTGTTAGGGTGTTTTATGTAAATAAAACTGAATTGAATTGAAATTGGCCTGACAAAGTTACTGAAAGCAGAATAAATCAATATGTTGATCAATTATTAAGTAATTTACTAGCAGAGACTTAGATGAGAGAGACCTAATGTTTTGTCCCCTTGGATTAGGGAGTTGTATCACTATTTCTTTGTGAATTTTTATACTTAAATTCTTTTTTGCATTTTTGGGGAGTTTGTTTTTTGCTAGTATGGGCACAGACACAGTCTATGGGAATGGAGTTTTGGGGGGTGACAGGAGGGTATTACTATAGCTCACCAGGATGAACTGGCAACCCATATGCTAAAGGCTACTGCAGGGGCCTGGGTTTGATTCTGCCCCAGCCCTTTTCCTGCATGCCATTCCCCCCACACTCTTCCTGCTCACTCTCTACACTGTACTATCAGTAAAGGCAAAAATGAATATTGAACCATTTGTTTAAATGTCAATAAAATACAGTGACCAGATACAATGAAACAATATATTTGTAAGGAATGATATCTCCAGTATAAAGAGTAAATGAAATGTAACACACTCACATTTATATAGCGCTTTTCTAGTCATATTGTTGTTGGGATTTTCTCTCTAATATTGTGAGGTCTTTACCTTGCAATACAAAACACTTTGAGGCAAATGTTATGAATTGGCACTATATAAAGATAATTGAAATGAATTGAACTTAATTAATATTCACTCATAAGGCAAAGGCTCTTTATTCTCAATCTGTATATGCCTAAATATCCCTTTAAGATTTAATACTGCATCTCTTCCTTCAGGCCCAAAAATGAAGATGAAATGCACAATATATAGGGCAGGGGTGGGCAACTCCAGGCCCCGAGGGCCGGTGTCCTGCAGGTTTTAGATGTGTCCCTGATCCAACACACCTGAGTCAAATATAGAAGTTATTAGCAGGACTCTGGAGAACTTGACTGCATACTGCCATTTGATTCAGGTGTGTTGGATCAGGGACACATCTAAACTCGCAGGTCACCGGCTCTCGGGGCCTGGAGTTGCCCACCCCTGATATAGGGTCTGCAAAATCAAAACTCTAAATAACATAGTTTACTGTATTTCTACAGGAAATCAATAAATTCTAAAATTACTTTCAAATGTCTCAGAATTTGTGATTTTCGAACACATAAGGTACTAATTATACTCACACGTGAGCATGGACATCTGCTAAAACTGAGGAAAAGTCATCATTCTTAAACTATTTCAGCTATTTCATTTGAAGCAAATGTGCCCTTGGTGGCCTGACAAATTGGAAAGCATGTGGATGTCTGCATGGATCCTTGCATTCATCCTCTAATGATGAAACTGATTCATCAAGTCATTCAGAAGAGCCAAATGGACCCAAATGTGAACATTATAACAAAATTACAACAGCTTTATAAAGAACTTGCAGTCACCTGTGTTGAGGGTTGGTGTATTTGAGCAGCTCTGCCAGCTGCAGCGGATACTTGCAGATCTTTTGAACTGGAGTCAGCAAGAAGCCATCCAAAGATATGTCAATCATCTTCTGGAGCAGTCGGCAGGCCTCAAAGAAGAATACGTACTTATTGACCTTCATCAGCTTGGAGAGCTGGATGCAGGCATTGGGGTGGTTGTTGCAATACTCTGAATATATCTGGAAATCTGTTTGCTGCACATAGAAGATAACAACAAATAGGGCGGTGAGGGAATGGTGTGGGAAGATTGCTAAAAAGTATTTGCTCTCAGAACTATAATGAAAAGTAGCCATAAATATAAATATATGGTTTTAATAATAATACATTTTATTCTGGTATTTCAAGATACACTTTACAGAGGTAAGAACAAACAAATGAGAGAATATATGAATGAACAGAAAAAGAAATGAAATGGCCAAAGGAACTAAAGCAAATAGGCTATCCTGAACAAGTGAGTTTTTAGTTGTGACTTGAAGGCAGGAAGAGAGTCAATACTGCGGATGTCTGGCAGGACAGTGTTCCATAGTTGGGGAGCAGATTGGGAAAAAAAACTCTCTGAGGAGCTGTCAACTGTGAGGAAGAACTGTTGCTTTGGTTAGGGTGATTTTGTTCTTTTGCTTAGTTTAAGAAAATTTGAGGTCAACCAGGATTTGATTTCAGATAAACAGGTGGTGAGGGAGGAGGGAGGGAGTGAAAAGTTAGGTTAGGTGGATAAATAGAGCTAGCTAATCAAGCCAAAATTAATTAATTACAGGCAAGTGTTGTAATATACAAGCACTTTTAAACTGAAAAACTCAGATGAAGGACTTTGAAAGCCAAGGTTTTTAAACTAACTGGAGTGTGCCATTTCTCATATTCACTGCTCAAAAAACATTAAAACAACAAATTAAAGTAACACATCAGATTACAATGGGAAAATCATGCTGGATATCTATACTGATCTGGACTGGGTATTGTGTTAAGAAAGAAAAGATGCCGTAACATTTAATGGAAATGGAAATTATCAATCTACAGAGGGCTGAATTCAAAGACACCCTGAAAATCAAAGTGAAAGAATGATGCGGCAGGCTAGTCCAGTTTGCCAAAATTTCATTGCAGCAACTAAAAATGGTACTAAGCAGTTTGTATGGCCCCCATGTACTTGTATGCATGCCTGATAGTCTTGGGTCATGCTCCTAATGAGACAATAGATGGTATCCTGGGGGTTCTCCTACTAGATCTGAACCAGGGCATCACTGAGGTCCTAGACAGTGTGAGTTGCAACCTGGAGGTGTCAGATGGACCAAAACATCATGTCCCAGAGCTGTTCTATTAGATTTTAATCAGACGAGTGTGAGGGCCAGTCAATGGTATCAATTCCTTCATCCTCCAGGAACTGCTTACATACTGTCACCACATGAGACCGGGCATTGTCATGCACAAGGAGGAACCCAGGATCCACTGCACCAGTGTAGGGTCTGACAGTGGGTCCAAGGATTTCATCCCGATACCTAATGGCAGTTAGGGTGCTGTTGCCTAGCCTGTAGAGATCTGTGCATCCAAACAGTCATGCTGGATGACGTTACATGGCTGCCCCTCCCTGACCCTGGTTCTGCCAGAGGTTTCTTTCTTTTAAACTGGCATTTTTCCTTCCCACTGTCGCCAAGTGCTCACTCATAGGGGATTGTTTGATTGTTGGGGTTTTCTCTGTATTATTGTAGGGTCTTTATATTGTAATATAAAGTGCTTTGAGGGAACAGTTTATTGTGATTTGGCACTGTATATGTTTTGGAACTATATAAATAAAATTGAACTGAAAGTCAGAAAAGATGAGGTGGGAAAAAATGTCAGTGACCTGCATCTGTAAAACCATTCCTGTTTGGGGGTTGTCTCATTGTTGCACCTCTAATAAACCTGTTGTTAATTTCATTAACACCAAAGCAGCTGAAACTGATTAGCAATCCCCTCTGCTACTTAACTACCAAGATCTATATCCCAGAAGATTAACTGACTCGATGCTATACTCTGATTAACAAGAATTCCTTTCATTTTTTTTGAACAGTGTATATTTAAATCCCTCTGAAAAATTGTTAAAATAAAGAAACCCCAAATTCACAGGCTTATGAAGGTTCTCTAAATGTTAGTTGATTTTTCAAATTCAGCTTACTTGTTCAAGGAAGCAGCAGCCAATCTCGCTCAGGTGTGGCTGTTCCTTGTTGAACTTCTTCTCCAAACCTTTGAGGAACTTCCTTTGGAATCGGTAAATCTCTTCAATATTGCCAAAGATGGTACGAAGCTGCTCTTCAGTGAACATGTCTGTCCTTTTGCGGCACTGTTTGATGTAACCCTGAGAGATACAGAGATACAAACTTTAGATTTCAAACCATATGGGGTGTATAATGTATTCACAAGGTAACTGTTTTTCTGTTTGTTTCAGTTTTTAATGCTGTTATCTACATACAGGTCAGGATTAGGGGCCAAATAAAACAACCTCAGATTTAGAATCATCAAGGAACTTTTGTGACATCCAGCTGTTAACATCAGAGAGACAAGCCATAAAGTTCAAGATTGCTTTTATTGTTTCTATAAACCAATGGAACATGAAATTGTGCATCAGCTGCACAACAATATAAAATAGCATGGTATTTACGCATTATCTGGCCAAACCGAAGGCTATAGACAAAAGCTAAAACTAAATAAAAAACATCTATCTGATAAACCATACAAGAGCAACAATGGACAGTGAGGTCCTCCAGCAATGTAGCATTGTGTCTCTTAGGTTTTACCTTCTCCCAATGTGCACCACCTGAAGCAGTTATTATAGATATTCTAGGCTAGCAAGAAATTTAACAAAGACCTGGGTGTTTTCTGTCCAACCCTTTGGTAGTTAGGATGATTTTTACATCGGGGAGAAATTTGGTATCCTTCCTCAACATCACAAAAACTAAATGAAAAAAAGCATAGTTATAATAATAATTTCAATACTGAAGAGGGATCTTTAGGACTATACCTCCAACATTTAGATTTCAAAAATTCTCAGTGTATGTATATGCAGTGGACAATGCACTTCAAAAGGCTGTTTTAAAACTGTTGTATAAGCAAAAGAACCCCACTTCTGTGTGAAATGAGTTTGTTGTGACAATGCATAAGGGGGAAGTTAGTGGATATTTTCCCAAAATTCCCCTAAAAGAAGAACACGTCTTTGAAAAAGATTTCTAGTATAACTCACTGGATACCAGTGATGTGAGAAGTGATTCTGGTGGCCCTACACTTAACCCTTTATTTCCTATCATAGAACAAGTCCGCCAGACATTATCTTTACATTTTTACATGCTGCAATGCCACTTTTTAAAAATATTTCAACTTGTTATACATTAATGCAATCTTTAAATCCCAAATTTTAATAATATGTATAAAAGTCCATAGTAACTAAAGAAAGTAGTTAAAAAGTGAACTAACCCACAAAGAAATTAAAACTTGTTGTTTATTTTGACATATTTTTCTAGATACAAAAATGCCATATTAGATGTATCCTTCAAAATTGTAAAAGAGAAAATGAAAAAAAAAGCCTATTGTGCAAAATTTGCAAAAAGAAACAGCATGTGCATTAAAATAAATTATTTCCAATGGTGTAATCAAAGTTCTAATTGTGACAGGAACTTATACAGGAAGGCACAAAGTCAAACATGCTGTGTTTCTTCCTGTGCCTGGCCTTGGAGAAAAGAAGTATGTTTCCCAGTGTTGTGCCAAAAAATGATTGTCTGCCAAAAAGTGATTTGCGGTATTTGCCAAAAAAAAATAAATGGCTGTATTTAAACTGTTGTAAATTACTTTTTAGCCTAAAAATTATGAAACATATGTTAAACATATCACTTATGAATGACATCAAATAATTCTGAGCAAGAAACAACATTCCTGTCACAAGGTAGAAGCTGCAATCACGTTTTGGCAAATTGATTTCTATATATATTCTTTATTTATCACCTGCTTTTCCTGGCAAAATGAAATCACTTCCTATTGTTGCAGTCAGTGGCTCCCATGAAATCAAGTGATAGTTCATCTGGTTTTGTATGCAAAAATAATTATTTCTCTAGCTTAGGTTGTTGCAATTCGACTGGCATTTAAAAATAGTTATGTAAGTGGGAACCCAGGTGCTATACAATATGATCAGCTTTTATATCCGTGTTTCTAGATAGCGTGACTCCGGTCACAGGGGTTATCTAAGCTTGAAAATAATTTGTGCGAATCTACATCACTATTTACGGTTCAACTCATGGTCCCTTTAGGTGCACCTAGTAAACTCAGCAATCTACATTTGGGGTGGCGGTGGCTCAGGAGGTAGAGCAGGTCATGTACTAAGTGGAATGTTGATAGCTTGATTCCTGGCTGCTCCAGTCTGCATTCCGTGGGCAAGACACTGAACCCAAGTTGCTCTCCGATGCAACTGTCAGCATATGAATGTGTGTGAATGTTCGATAGTAAGCACTTAGCTGTAGAAGGAGGTGCTTGTATGAATGGGTAAATGCAAATGTGGTATATAAAGTGCTTTGAGTGCTCAGAAGGAACAGAAAAGCACTATATAAGAACTTGTCCATTTACCATTTATACTCCAAAAGACAGAAGGGTGTTCATAGAACTTTTAGGGAAATTTTCCTTAGTTGATATCTGTCATCATTCTTTAGTTCTCTTTCATGTAGTGTTTTGTATAATTCAGTTCTACAATCCTAAAGAAGAAATGCAAACTAATAATATAATTTTCATCACCATATTCCAAAAGATTTTTTTTAATATAATCACCCATTGTGATAGTGTTCATGTTCTATAAAAGATAAAGTGATACACAATATAAGAAATACTATACCTATACTATACAGACATATTTACATATTTCTAAGAATATTATAACCAGCTTGTTACCAGCATATGGCAGCATGTCCATGCTCAAGGTTTCTTTGGGAAAAAAATGTTAAATGCGACATTTGACTAATATTAGATGATTATTAGATGACTTTGGACCCAATTCTAAAGAGTTAAAGAGTGGATAGGATGATATAGTGATTTTGGAAGGTAATAATTTCAAATTGCTACAGTCAAATAATTTGAAACTGATCGCAGAGGCAACTGAGAACATGTTAAATGAGTATATGGTGATGTTGGAAGAAAATTTTCTATGCAGGAGTGATGACCGATGTGTATGTGTCAAGTAAGGAAATTTACTTGACACATACACATCTGTCTTCTGTCTTTTGGAGTGTAGATTGCTGAGCTTACGAGGTGCACCTAAAGGCACCATGAGTTGAACAGCACATAGTGATGTAGATGCGCAGATTATTTTCAAGAGTAGATGGCTTGACTCTGGTCCCCTGTGCTAACAACACAGCTCCAGCTGGGTTTGATTAAACTAGTTTGATGAAAATTCGACTTTAGCTTGTTGTCTCCTTTAATACGGTTGGAAAGAGGTGTTGTTTGTGTTTTTACAGCTTGTACATTTTAACATTTTAGCTTGTACATCTCTGAATGAAAGAGAGCAACAATAACAGCTAAGAAAGAGAGCTAATTCATTAAGCAAGTCTCTGTGTCTGCGAACACTCTGGCTTCATGATTTATAAGTTACTTGGTGATTCTAAATTGGTCATAGATATAAATGTCAGTATGATTGGTTGTCTGTCCTTCATTCTTGGCTCTTTGATCAACCCTGCCTCTTATTCAGTGGCAACTCCATCACCTCTGTGACACTGAATTGGACAAATGATTAAGAAAATTGATGGAAGGACTTGTGCATGCAGACAGTATCAAACACCCTAGATCCCTAGGTGGATTGCATATTGGGGACGGCAGATCAGTTGATATTGTATGAAGTGTGTGGACTGTGTATATAGACACACAAAATAGGTGTAACACAATTATTCACAATAAAGTTTGAAGGTTGAACAAATAATGGGAGTTTCTAGAGAGAGATGACAAAATGAGATTGTCAATTAAAAAACTGGAGAATTTAGAGTGAAACGTGAGTGTTGGCATGTACACTTGTACATGCCAGCTCAGCAGAAAAAGGGTACTTCATTGTAAAGGAACAGGTTTGTTGGAGGTAATCTATAACAAAAAATAGTATCAAGAAGACTATAATTTGCAGGACAACTTCCAATGCAGACCTCACAGATGTCCCTCAGGTGCTTGATGTAGTCTCTCTCTGTGCGCATAATCTCATTGATGACATTTGTTCTCATCTGCTCTTTGCAAGGTAAACCAGGTCCCAACAACAAGCCCAGACTTTCTCGGCCCTCTTCTCCAGCCTGAGTTTCCTCTAAGTGGGCCAGATACTCCTCCATGGGCTCATCCTGGTTCACCCGCAACTGGAAAATACAGGGGAGAGTTAAATCTACTGAGTGAATTCTATTTGTCCCACAAAATGAGTACCATAACCCTTTCTTTTAATGTAATTTCTTTCTTCACAATCCAGTTCCAAGTTTTAACAGCAGTTCTGCTGGCTCATCACAACTGTGCAAATGACTGAATTAAAACAAAACAAACATTTTAATAAGTTTAACAAGTCAAGTCAAAACATGAAACACTGTCGTAGCTACAGCCATTAATCAGATGTTGTAATACATGGTGTATGGCTGTGGATTTGTATCTTTAAGCAGTCTCGAGAGAGTTTCTCTCACCCGTACAAAGCTGGCAGGAAACCAGCCCTCACTGTCCATGATGCGACCCCACCACCACTCCTTGTTAGTTGCATCCACTACTTCAATGACATCACCAGCCTTGAAGCCGAGCTCCTGGTCGTCCATGGTGACATGGTCCCAGAGCGCCTCAGCGTATACCACGCTTCCATCACTGATCAGCTGAGAGAAAGAACCACAGAAGGGACTGTAGACAATCTCAATGATCTCTAATTGTGATTGCAAGAGAGTCATGGGTAGTCATAAAATAAATATTAAGGGTCAACTTTTAGCCAATGCAACATTACACAATGTTAGTAATCTTTCAGACCTCCATTTATGGTATGGTCATTGTGTCTCTTGCTTTTCTTCTGCTTCCACTGTGTTTTTGTTTTTTTTTCCTATTCGGTCTCTCCTGCCTGTATATATTTTTTTCTTTGTTTTTTGCAGTAAGTGCATGTTTTACTTTGGTATTAACTTTTCCTTTGTGTCTTTTGGTTGTTTTGCTTCCTTTTTTCTCAGTACCTCAACAATCTGCTCCTCCCTAATAATTTCCACCTCTTTTGGTTACTCTGGTGTATTTAGTTTAGTTTGTTTGTGTACCTATTTGGGACTCCTCAAAGTAGCCGCTAAACCAGAAATTGAGCACAACTGTAAGATTTTTTGTCACATATCTTTGCAGGATGCAGAGAAGAAGGAAGATATCTGCATGCTTGATTCCCACAAGTGAAGCATGAAGGAGGAGCTATGATGGAGTGTGGAGTTGGAGGGTATCGGGGGCTTTACTGGTTTTAAAAGATGGCAATTTTAAACTTTTGACTGCTTTTGGTCTTTTTGTCTCTGTCTCCCATTCTTTTTCAGTTGTCTGCTGCCATCCATGTAGATTTTCTGACCTTTGCGTAGTTTTAGGCCATGTTACGTTACATGTTAAGTGTTTGCTGGAATGTTGTAAAAATGTACACTTTTATATCACCTTTATTGCGTCTCAGTCACTTCCTCACAGCTCTCTAACAGACATACAGTGGGGCTATCATTTGTTTTGCAGCAGGAAAGAATCACCTCAAGCTTCTGTAAGGGATGTTTCACCAAGAAGACTACTATGTAGAATCTAAAATTCTGATCATTTTCAAAGTAAATATGCAGTCATGTATCTATTTGCATAACTGCAAATATATTATTTTCAACATGGTTTTCAGTGAGAAACACACAGGTCCATCTATAGTACTATAACTGCCTACTGTGTGTGCCATCACTTAGTATTTTGACAGAGGCTAAGAGGCAGGGCCGTTGACAGCAGACATTTATTGATGCTGAAGTCCACAGACTAAAAAATCTATGATAAGCTAGAATGGAAGCAAAATAAGATGGAGCTACATTACAGAAGACGAAGAGAGAGCTTCTGCTCTCCCCCATATCTTCTTCTGAAGATGGAAGCAGTGTTATTATTGAATGCTCTGTAGCGGTCATATATTACAGTGCCTTGTACGCTCCGCCAGTCTCACTGCACCAACATGGCCTCAGGCTTACAAAGACCATCCATAATGCTGCTCAGCCTCACATTTCTGCAGACACAATACAAATCCTGACCCATCAGCCCAGCAACTGTCCTCTCTGCACGCTTGTCTCTTCCAGGGATATAAGGGAAAGTATGGATGTCTTTTCTACTATAAGATACAGTGTTTTAATTTTTCTGTCTGTGTGATCTGGCTCTAAGCTGCACTGATGCCAATGAGGAAAAGAGACGATGTAGCTGTTGCTATGCAACACACCCACAGTGTCTTGCCTTTCTACTGCCCTTCTTTCCAGATTTGACTACAGATTTGACACCACAATCCTCTTTGTAGATGTTATGATAGTAACCTTGTTGTAAACATGTTGAGAAATATAACAGTGCTCACAGAGTAGGACTAATGGTTACTATGAAAACAACACATTCACAGGCAAACACACACACACTCTCGCTCTCTCTCTCTCTCACACACACACACACACACCTATGCCCCTTTCACTTTTCTTATAATCACAATCTGAACAGCTGAGCGGGTTAGAAAAGGTCTGGGCTGGCCTTTCTAGATCAGGTTCATTCATACAGTTTGCAATCCTAAAGTGGACACAAAAAAACCCTATTTATTTAGTTCAGTATTAGAAGCATTCAGATCAATAATATTTAGCTTGCGTTTGCTGATTTTTTATTATTTCCTTTAGTTCAGTTTTAAATTAAGCAAACGTATGTAAATGAAATTCCATTCTGATATTATGGAATGTGTGTAATAACATGTCAAGTAATCTCAAGAGTCATACAGGTGACCAATTTCTACTTCTTGCACATTAAATGCCATAAAATTACACACAAGAAGCTTCCCATGCTTGGCCTGACACGCAAAGTGCCAGACGTGACAAGCAGTCCCATGATTTAATGTTGGAAACATCTTTCTGCTTGTGCCAGTTTAGGACAAATATGTAGAACAGTGTTTTTTTTTTCTCCTGCAGGCAGTTTCACACATTTTAAAGCTCTTGTTAGTAGCATAATGACATGTTTCATACATTTTAAAAATGTAAAAAAAATCATTAGATATATATTTTACTAAACATTTTCTGTTGGACATTTAAGCATTTTATTGACATAGCACCCAATTTGCATGCCTAAAAATAAATGTTTAAAAATATCTGAAAGAAAATCTTAAATCCTGCTGTGGATGATGATGTCGTAAATGGACAAGAGTTAAAATGACTGACATTAGCCAGTGAAGGTGATTTTTAGCTCATTTCCACTTTAACCCATTAAATTAATGTCATTATCAGAATAATAATGAATTGATTCTGCTTCACAACAGTTTCAGGTTGCATCTCCACATAACCTACACTTGCAACACAGATATGTCTGGATGTGCATGGGCACGTACACAAATTCATGCTCAGATGTCTGCATGCTTTGAAATTAATGTGTCTGTATGCAGCAGCTGCACTGATCCATCATTGGTGGAAGAAAATAGATTTGATCTAGAGGTCTAAGGTAAAAAAGCAAAGAGTCAGCAAATGTTTGGGTGTAATACCATTTAAACCTTGCAGATATCAGTCCACTTTGTAAATGGAATGCTGGGAGTAAGAAATAAACTCCCAGTGTGCATGTTTCTCACTCATCCTTCTTTTATTTATCTACCAGTAACTACTAGAGTTTTGAAACTTGCTTTATCAAACAATTTCAGTTCTGGAAAATTATACACAAAATTAAATCTTAAAATTAAAAGAAAACTTGTAATGGATTGTTTTAATTCAAGTTAACAATTAGTACAACTACCATTAACTGATACAGCTGGTTAAATAATAACAGCTCAAATAAATAATGGAAAATATAAAGAAAAAAGAAGAAAGAAAGCTCCAGGTGAATATTTTGATTTAATTTTGTATTACTTTGGGTTAATCATCTGATATCCATGCACTTATCTTCATTTATTAAGTTAGACTAAATCCTTAAATTGTTTTCTTGTATAACACCAAGTTTTACTTTGATGAGTAAGTATTTAAGATGTTAATCTCCTTACCAAAGTCATTAATTCATCAGTAAATGTTTACTGAAGTAATAAATGAAATAAACAGTACAGTCACAGCATCTAGCTCATCAGTGATTGGTTCATCCAAACCCAAAAGAATTATATTTTTTCAAACAACTTTATTCGAAGAAATAATCAGTGTTCTGTAACACACAGTAACCCACAACACTGAGCTTTTGTAAGCCTGTCAAGATGCTTTGTTATTTACAAACCAGATCCTACCTACCCCAAAAACAAAGTTGTCCTAGTAACAAGTACCTACTATGTGCGTGTGTATGAGAAAGCCTGAGAAACCCGGTTAAGTGAAATCCGATAAAAATGACTCTGAACATCATTTTTGGAATTTTAAAAAGAAAGTTTTAAAGATTGATGTCAGTAGGAAGCAGTGGATTGGGAGCGGAGAGCCACGTGGAGAGGAGGTAGATCAGAAAGTTTTGAGAGACCAACTATAGATTTTGTTAAAAATTAGTAAAACATAGAATAACACCAGTTTCATCCTTCCAAAAAAAAAAAAAACAATCTCAAAATCTTGTTGTTTTTTTTTAATTTTAGTGGAGATTGGAGTCAGGATACCTTAAAGCCTGAATAAACCAAACCAAGATTATTTGCACTGATAGTCATTACTGTAGCCATGAGAGAAACCCTGTTTTCCTATAGTTTATATAAATCCAGTCAATAAGGCTTTGTATATGTATATCAAATTCCACTTGTGTACATGGTCTGAGCACACAAATGAACATTCTCTTTCCTCTCCTTCCGGTTGTACCTGTATTCTCCTGCTGCCATGCTGGACACCCATCAGTCCGAACAACAAAGCAGTCCTCCTCTGTTTTTCAGTTCACCTGGTCTCTCGGTCCATCTAGAAGCACGTGTCTCCGTTTGTGTGTATGACAGAGTACTGGTCTGTGTGTACTCTACTGGAAGGCCAGGAGGAACATGAGCACTACATTGATGATTATGAGCAGCATCATGATGAGGAAAACCACAACCTTCTGGGTCTCTGGGGGAAGGTTACAGCGCAGCAGGGTGTTAAAGAATCCCATCCTCTGCCTGCTCCACCTCCCTGAGCCACTGCCGCGAGCCATCAGTCCCCTAGCCTCCTCCTCTTCCTCCTCAGCACCACCTCCCCTCCCCCGTTTTCTCTCCTTCAATGCCGAGCCTCCACACCACACCGCGTCACCTCGTCCTCCTTCTCGACTGTCTCCGTCGCTCTCCTCTCGAGCTGCTTTCTTCCTCCACTCAGCTCCGATGGTGTCCTTCTCTGTTTCTCCTGCCACTTTGCCGATGCCCAACGTTGCCCCGGCCTGCCTGCGGAGGCTGGGTGCCTAACTGTGTCAGTGTGTGTGTGTGAAGCTTTGGGAAGATACAAATTTGTGTATTACGTGCTGAGTATCTCCACCCCTCCTCCTGTACTCCGTTTCTCGTCTTTCAGGAAGAAGCTCCCCTCTCTTTCTTCTTGGTATTTGCCACCAGTTCAATCTTTCTTCTTCTTTTGGGTCTTCTTCTTTCTCTCTTGGTCAGGATGTCAGGATGAAAGACGGAGGTTGGGATGCTGCACCTCCACAGTACATGATTATGCCTCCTCCTTTTTTCCTCTTATCCGTCTGTCCGCTTGTTTTCCAGAGTGTTCTTTCCTAGTCTACATACGTTCAGTTTTTCTATCTCTTAAACCAAATGGCAATTTTGTCTCTGGCCTGTTTTATCTCTCCATCTCTGCTCACCCTTTCTCTCCTTTAAGAGCTCCTTTAAAATGGTGCTCAGTGTTCTGCCTGGAGCTGTGCTACCTCAGCCATCTATCTAACTACCAGGATCAGCCTTGTTTCCTTTTTTCTCCCCTTCCTTCTCTTCCTTTTTTAGTGTGCCCACCCTTGTATAGCTGGCAGCCAATCAGAATACACAGTGTGTCAGCATATCCTGGATACCAGGGTAGTTGAGGCAAGGCCATAGCAACCCACTGGAAAGCAGGAAAGAGGGAGGAGGAGGGGCAGGTTATTTGGAAGACAGGGAGAGAGGAGGGGGTATGGTGCGGGCCATGCAGTATAGTTCACATATGCAGCGGTATGATGTTGAATCCTGCAATAATTTACATTCATTTTCACTGTTAGATTGTTTGTGGCACTCCAAGCCCAATTATGCCTACTAAATATTTAACTCTGGCAAACATATAGCTGCTTTCACAGATTTCCTGAATCAAGTGAACTAGTAGGGGACATTTTGACCAAAAGAAAAGACATTTTTTGTCAGACATTGGGGATAAATTGTCATAAATTTAGGAGTGAGACCACACCTCAAGTACTCCTGTTCCAGTCATACATAAATAATGCCTATATATTCTACACATCTTTTTCTCATTTCCATGCCCCTCCCTCTCTCCCTCGTTCTCTGTTTTTCGCAGTCTGTCCTGTACTGTAAGAGGGCTCCAGATGCGAATGAGGACGTACTTTGAGGCAAGAATTCTCTTCACCTCATGTGCAATTTATTTATAAATGCTGATAACAAGGCAGCTTAGGTTGGTGGCATGGACAACAAAAGAAGATAAATTATACAAAACCAAACATAAAACTGTTCAAAAGAACTTAGAAATCAACTAAAACAAAAACTAGTGATGGAAGTGCGTAATTGCAGCTTCGATAGTGCTTCAAACCCTGAGCTTACAATTCCATAGAACCACTGCTTCGAAAAAATAAATAAATAAATTACATGATATATGACATCTAGCAACTGCTTCATCCCCCGAAGTAATCACCCGATTGGTTCCGGTCGAGTCGTGTGATTCATTGACACCATCTCATCTCGTTGCGGGCAAAAAAACAGATCAATCCAAAAACATGTGGAAAAAATAATGTACCACAATGAAAATCTTTGAGTGTTCCCCATCCCACAAAATCCCCCCCTGCCATAACTGCACAAGCACACCCAATGTATGCCATATTTTCCCAGCACTTTCTCCTCAGTAACACAATACACATGTTCATCAATCTTTATTTGTAAATAGAACGTGATATCATGATATTCAGTCATAATGTGTGTGCCTCAAAGAATGCAAACATGCTTCAGAACAAAAGGTAGATCAATTAAAGAGTGCGTGCGTGCGTGCGTGCGTGCGTGCGTGCGCGTGTGCATAATTAAAAAGCCTTGCACATCTCCAGGAGAGGTCGCTGTACCTGAAGCTTCAAGTAATTAATACATTTTCGAAACAATTGGCTCAAGTGATTCAGTACTTCACAAAAGCTTCATTTGCCCATCACTAATAAAAATCAGGCTTGGCTCATGGGTACTGGGCAACTATCCAGCACTTTAGACTTGCAGTAACACCTTGAACTCTCACTAAGGAAATTCAACCCAGGTTTATAAAGTTTAAGCCCCTCCCGAGAATAAACCAGGCAAAAATGTATCAGTTAACTCCCACAATAGATCTTTTTATATAAAAACATAACAAAAACATTTTTTTTGCCACTTCTGAAACTTTTGCACAGAACCACAAATACACAAGTATTGTTTATATGACAGCGGTCCGCGCCACACTTAATGAATAAATAACTTGCGTTACTTCTGTTTTACTTATTATCTGAGTCTGAACGGTGTTTTACTTTGAAAAACGGGCGGATTCTCTCAGCGACATCGTCTATGACTATATTAGATCCCAAACCGTCTGATATTTACACTTAAGACGGATTTTTTACACGTCAGATGAAATTCCGTGGGGCATTTCAATCCGACTTAGGCGATTTCTACTGTATTTATTTTTGCAGTGTATCTTATTTTAAAGGCATGTTTAAATGTTGCCATGGCGACTAGAGAGTGTTGTGGGCAGAGAGAATGTTGTTCATGTTGTGGCGCGATGTTACGAAGACGCTGCTGTTAGCGTTGCATATGAATATACTGTGGATTCACGTTCAGTATTATACTTAGAAAATATCACACTTTTCATTATGGTCGTATCATTTATGACGGATTTTTTTGCCACAACTTAAAGGTTGGTTTGTGGAAATATTGTCTAACACTAAACTGGTCCGTGGCTCAAAAAAGGTTGGGGACCACTGGTTTACGACGATTAAAAGACTATTTGAAAAAGGAGTGATGAACTCCCCTCTGTTTTTTAACCACTTGGTAAGCTCCATATCCTACACCTACTATTTAAAGGCATCCAGAATCTGCCACAGCTTGTTTGACAGTTTAGACCGCCAAGATGGTGGTGGTGGTAACATGGAGCACTGATAATTGATAATTGAAAATACTTTGCAATAATAAATGGGTTTGAATATGTCAGCCCACTGTGTATTTATTTTTATAGTATAAAATTAATTTCAATGTTAATGCTTCAGAAAATTACTATAAGTATGTATCCCATTTAACCTTTGACAAATTCTAATTGTATCTATCTGATCTGCTCATCCTCATCAATTCATCATTCATGCAAACTGGTTATTATATTGGACAGTGGTAATTGCTCATAACATGTGCACTATGGAACTTTTTTCCATGTATTTTTATTGTTAGTCAGATTTTAATGTGACTAAAAAAATGAAACATTCCCAGACTGTCTTGGTTGCCTCTAAAATCGTGCAGACAGATTTTTATGGTGAGAATGCAGGATGAATTACTGACATACAGTGCGTAAGGAAAGTATTCAGACCCCTTTAAATTTTTCACTCTTTGTTTCATTGCAGCCATTTGCTAAAATCCAAAAAGTTCATTT
>JAVDPK010001122.1:11296-24678 GCA_034780415.1 Cichlasoma orientale
ATGCACATCTGTTAAATACAGAAAATGCCGACTAGAGAAATAATTTTCCCGCATCGCTTTGGCGCCCCCCTTGTGCGCCCCTATGCATTGCATATAGTGCATACCCACTTTTTGCGCCACTGGTTAAAAGAAACATGCTATAGCTCATTTCGATTGCAAAATTGGTTGATATGTTAAAGAATGGTTAAAGTTTTAAAGCTGGCTTCAGACATGAACCTGTCCCTCTGGTTTGTGTGCTCTGACATTTTCAAAAACGTGGTGGCCTATTTACTGTTTGAGGTCATCAGAGGCCCTCGGGGTTTGGTGGTTGTGGGCTGTTTTGTCCTGTTTTCATGTTGTTAAAAACAGCTTTAACCTGGTTTCAGTGGGTTGAAACTAAAACTGATAACAAGAGGAGAGGTACAGTTTACAGCATTTCTAGCAAATATATTATCAATTATATAAATCAACACCATAAATAGTTTAATTAAACCTTTAGCTGATTATGTACTCTGCTGTTATGTATGTGTGTATGAACTGAAAAGGCCCTTATTTCCACTTCTCTCCATTGTAATGCCTCAAGGCAGAGTCCTTGGTTATCCATAATGGGTGGTGGGTGCTGTCACACTGTCAGGTTCCCCCAAAGCTAATTATTCTCCTCTGAGCTCCCAGCTTCCTGCTCTGTTGCCTGTCCCTCCTCCACCACACCCCCTGACGGCATTAAGTCTGACTCCTCTTCCACAGTTCTGAGTAAAATCCTTCCTGCCTCACTCAGCCCTCAGCTTCCCGAAGTATGGGCATTGGTAGGCAGTGAGTAACTCCTGCCGTCCACTTCAAAGGACACTGAGTAAAGGTTTTGCTTTGAAAGGGATTAAAATTACTCTACATTTCTGAAATCCTACCGAACTGAAGTTAAAAATCTCCTGTGTGTGTGTTATTGTGAAAGCTTACCTTCAACAGGTCTGAGAGCAAAAAGCAGTAAAAAGGCTTCTGTTAGAGCTGAGAGAGAAAAACTGTAACTGAACTCTTTAGGATCCATTTCACTGTGATAGTCAAACTTCACTAATGCTGCTGCTGCTGAACACCTACAGACTACAGTACTTCTATACCAGGAGCTCAACCCACCTATCTGATAGGGGAAAAAAGTACTTTCCTTCACAAATATGGTATCGTGTCACTGTTTCTTTTATCTGCTTTAATTAAATCTATATAAAAAAGCACATAAATCATTTCAAGCTCTGAAACTTTAAAGCTAATCAGTTAAAACAGAAATCAGTGACTGTCGGGGTCCAGCAGTCCTCCTGGGCTGACTTACTCTGTGCACCATTATTGGTAATTATTAAATGTGTGTGACGGTTGTGTGTGGGCATGTGGAAATAAAATGACTAATTAATAGTTCAGCCTGTGACGGTTTGCTGCAGATTATAAAAAAGGAAGCATGCCCAAGTATTTCACATGAATTTGGTGTCGACTCATTTATATCCTTTAAAGGAAATTATTTGAATAGTTCTACTAAAAATACCATTAGAAGTTAGCCTAGTGTAGCATAGTAGTACTAGGAGCAATATTTTAACACAACATAAATTCTACTATAAAACTGAAACATTGTACATTCTTTATGACAAATAAAGGCATTCTATTTTATTCTATTCTATTCTATTCTATTCTATGCTATTCTATGGTGGACTTCCGTCGGTCTGGACCAGTGGTAGTTTCTGATATTGGCGACATGACCGCTGCCCCCCAACGCATACTGATCGCCGCAGCAGCGCCTACAGCACTACTCCACTTGTGGGGTAACGGGCGCCCTCTGCCTGCTGTGTGGTGCATGTAGCTTTCTGCCATGGTCTGACAGAGAGGTTGTAACAGAAGGAAAGGGGCAGGCGGGGATTCTCTCGTCCCGGTTGCTGAGCCTAGAATGAATCTGTGCATCTAATTAAATTAGATGCACACAGCTGGACAACAAACTGACAAACAAGCACTAAGCCCCTATACAGCTTATAGTTTGTAATAGTATAGTATAGTATAGTATAGTATAATAGTATTGTTAGCATAGTTTGTTAGTCCACATTGTTAGTATTGTCTGTTTAATCTTTATTTAATTTTTTATTTAATTTTATTATTATTATTATTTTTTTTTAATTATTATTTTCTATTTTTTTTTACTTCCATTGTCTGAATTCTATTTATTATTCATATTAAGCTCCTGGATGCCCCAATTTCCTTCGTGATCAATAAAATATCTATCTCTATTCTATTCTATTCTATTCTATTGTTACAGCTGAGCACAAAGTTTTTTTTTTTTTTTACCTGAGCTTACTTCATAATTACCACACTTTAGTGTCATTACTATAATTATTTTTTATATTTATGTATTCAGTCTAATATGTCTTTATTTTTGTTCTTAACTTTGGAAGATTTTGTTCATTTTTTTTCATTCATGCAAGGCCATTGAAGCATTTACCTATGAAATTTTTATTGTCGTGAATTGAAATGGAGCAAATGCTGACTAATTATTCTTGTAGATATGAGAACCCAAAGAGAAGCACTGCAACAGAACCTTTAATCGGGCCAACATAAAACCATTTCCCCACGTTGACATCATGATACTGATTACTTACTGTTGTGAGAAGAGAAATTGATGTCATTGTTGTCTCTTGGTTTGCCTTGTTGTCCGGTGGCAAAAAAAAACATTTAGCTCTAATAATTAGAGCCTGGTCCTGATTGTAATCAACACTGGATCATTTATAACAGTGCTAAATGAAATTTTTAAAGTGACAGCAGGGTTTGTCCACCAGAGGGCACTTCTGCACCTTGCCTGTTGGCAACTCACCTGTTTCAAACATCACAAACAGCTGATGTAAGCAGAATCAGGCAGGGAGCCAAGGCAGAAACATGCAGGAAGGTCTCCACCAGTGCCTGGGGCCCTCACCAAGACCCAGCAGAGGCCGAGAGCACAACCCGGTCCCACCCAGGCAGCACGGGCACCCAGAAAGAGGAGCCCAGAACACCACACAAGCCGAGGGACAGCGAACAGACCCAAAGCCCAGGAAGTACACCAGCCAGCACAACCAGGATGACCAGACACCCCCCCGACAGAGCAAAAGGTACAAACCCTGCCCCAGAGAGCCAGGCGCAGGGGCAGAGCATTGCCAAATTATCTTTGTAAGGACTCATAAATGTGTACACATAACAAATGTTAGAGAGAAAGAAGAAAAATATTGGCCATTATAGTGAATTTTTACATCACCAAATATTGTTATCAGTCTTAAAATTCCTATACTGGTTGAGCTCTGATAATAATGGCAAATGAACTCAATAAAATTAAAGCTGCTCTGAGCAGCTCTTCATCTGTTGTCCATCATACAGTTGCCATGGTAAAAAGAAGAAATAAAATGCTAAACGTTGACAGGCTGCATGTCAGCTTCTTTGATTGGTCACTTCTGCAAAAATACAAAGGACATCCAGCCGTCTATTGGCTCACCCAGACAATTTTTAAAGGGTGACAAAGCTGAGAGCACTGCTGACATTCAGATAGCACAGAAACTGTTATTGGAAAAAAAATCTGCATTGCAAATCCCTGTAGGCTAAATAATAATTTTTTGGTAATTAACAGGTAATTTAATTAATATGTAGGCACGACTGCTATGTAGATGTACATCATGGGGAGTTATTAGCTTTTTCACATAACTCTTAATTTAAAAATCTATAGTATACTAAAGGTATTAATTTTTATTATCAATAAACGCAAGATATTTACAAATTTAATGGGTGGTTGCAGTGTAAAAATTTGTCAGAAAAATGATACAGCAAAGACGTTCTACTAGAAAAAATGCAAACAGTTTAGGTAAGCGCGTAAAGTAAGTGCTAAGCAGAAAACCAATTAATGAGGTGAGATGATAAAGATTAATGGAAGGCAAATCTTACCCTTCAACAAAAAAAATATTTGAGCCTCAAGTAACAGCTGAGCTTTAACACGTTTATAGTATGACACTCATTATAAAGGAAACATAACTCTGAAATCACATCCACACACACACACTGAAATCCAAAAACTTCAAAACTGAAACAGAAAATTGTCCCACGATCAACATGTGTCAGTGCAAGGAAACAAACTGATGGAAAAGCACCTCCAGCTCCAGGCTGCAAATAAATAAAAGCACCTAAAATCCCATCAAACAAAGATGTTTACATCAGTCCAATCTGGTTTGGGGGTTCCCAGTGCCTTACTACTGTACTCAACTCTATGCAAATCAAAAACAAAATAAAAAACAAATGAAACCCCTGTGAAAATTAGGGAAAATTCTCAGAACTTCAGGGTTTTTTTTCTCCTTATGTGTCCTGTAAGTATATGTGCAAAATACACTGAAGTTAGACACTTTCTTTGTTCTTTGTGCCCTTGTGCAAAAACCTCATTTGACCCCCCCAACCAATCAGAGCAGATGACTGCCCCTCCCTGAGCCTGGTTCTGCTGGAGGTTTCTTCCTGCTAAAAGGGAGTTTTTCCTGTTACTAGCTGCTTGCTCATAGGGGGGTTTTGATTGTTGGGTTTTCTCTGTAATTATGGGAGGGTCTTTACTTAGAATATAAAGCACAGTGAGGTGACTGTCTGTAGTGATTATTGCTATATAAATACAATTTTATTGAATTGAACTGAATATGCAAGGTACATTGGACACAAAATGTGGTCAAAGTCATGCTAAAAATCTTCCAATTAAAACATATAAAGTGTTGCAGCACATTATTTACAGGGGTTAAAGTTCATTTGGGTCCAAACACATTAGAGGAAATTAAACAATCCTTCTGTATGTCCAAAGTGTCCACATAAGGCTGGAGAGGTTGGCGCTTCCAATCTTCAAACATAAGAAACATTGGAGGGTAAGCAGGTGGCACTCTTCTCTGCACAGTAATTGCTATAAAATCAAAGATTTGTGACTTTGACATACGTCTCTTCTTTGACGCTTTGACTCAGTGAACAAGTATCCTCCGACTGCAACACAGAGGAGGACCAACACACAGAAAACCACAAGTGTGATCAGTCCGCTCAGATGGGACAAAGAACCTGCCAGGAAAAAACAAACAGAGATGAGATCTACTGTAACTATCAAGCACGCAAAGTTACATGAAGTTACCAGTTGACCATTACCAGAATGACCAGTTACGCTCATGGAGTTACATGAAGTTACATAACAGGACTGACATTTTGCATGCCAATATTTTATTGATGCAATATTGATATCTTCTTAATACCTTATACTGATGTATATTTACACAAACTCAGAGGTGGGATGTAATGAAGTACAAACACCTCATCACTGTACTAAAGTAGCATTTTCAGTTATCTGTACTTTACTTGAGTATTTTTTTTGACAACTTTTTACTTTTACTCCCAACATTTTTACACAGTTATCTGTCCTTTCTACTCAAAACAGACTCGTTACTTTAGGTTTAACACGTCTGAGGAAAGTTTTTAATTCACATCCCCGTGCCTTCAAACGTCAAACCGATTTAGGCCTAAATGGAGGATAAAACACAAAGACTATTTGTGTGTACATCACCGGGGCTTATCACATGCAAAGAGACGAACCATAAAAACCATAAATTATGCATCATTTATACTCAGGGTTAAAGTGGGCCAGAATGGCGATTTTATAGACGTCCATAACTTGTGGTCGCAGTACTCTAACATTTAGCCAGCGCTGCAGAACAGGAGCGAGCAGAAAGGCAGGAATTTCAGCTCAACAAATATCAGCAAATGCACCGTTTGTCTGCAGGTTGACACACAATATGTCTGCAAGCTAAAGCTACAGCTGCTGCTTTTCCCTGAATGAGAGAAAATAATGAGAGACAACTGAGAGATGCAGAAAGATGTGAGAAAGAGGACAGGAGAGGAAGAAGAGAGGCTAGATTTAAAGGTAAAGACTGCTCAGTGACATCTGATAAACTGGAAATTTAAAGCTTATATGCAATGCCCTCCTCTAAAATCAGATATTGTAAATGTATATGATGTGAAGTGTCCTTTGTTCAGATTGTGAAAAAAGAAAAGTTCACTAACTTTGTGTTTTTCAGAAAATTGAAAATATGAAAATAGTGCAGTTTAGTGCAGGATAAACCGGTTAGTTTCACTGAATTCAACCTTTATACCAACTGTAAACTGTCAATGTAGGGGATGGAAATCAGCCAAAATAGCACATGAAACATCTTCTGACATCTTGTTGAAGTCAGTTCAGTTTATATAGCACCAAATCACAGTATCAGTCACTTCAAGGTGCTTTATATTGTAAGGTACTCAACCCCAACAATCAAACGACCCCCTATGAGCAAGCACTTAGCAACAGTGGGAAGGAAAATAACTCCCTTTTAACAGGAAGAAACATCCAGCAGAACCAGGCTCAGGGAGGGGCGGCCATCTGCTGTGACCAGTTGGGGGTAAATTATGATTAAATACAGCAAATAATTAAATCCACAAAGAGCAGTAAACCTCAGAGCAGCAGCAGCACAGATCAGCTGATCACAGGCTGCACACAAAGAAAATCTACTTGAACTAAAAATAGAAATTATTGTGAGTTGCGATTCTATTCCCCCGCTGTACTGCTACAATATGATTCCCCCACCTGCTGAATCCCACTTTTACCCCTTACTGTACTCATTTTTCTGTTTAGGTTTGGAGGCAAAGTAAAAAAAAAGTCTGTATTCCCATGTCCTAATATTAGCTTATTATTACGTTAATCTAGCACAGGGTTCAGTTAGCTGGTAGAAATATCTTCCAAAGAGCTATTTTTTTACTTTCTGAGTACATTTCATGGGCTGTACTTTTACACGTTGACTTGAGTGAAGACGTTTTGCCAGAGTATTTTTTAACACATGTACTTCTAGTGACGTAAGGAATGTCTGTGCTTTTGCCACGTCTGCACAAACTGAACTTTTAAAAAAATCAGTTTCCTTTTCAGTCCACCAGATGGTGTCTGAAGTGAGAGGAACCGATACTGCAGTTTACATATGGGGGCATAATTTTCCATTAAAACAGAGGTGCAGTACTCAGCATATCACAAAATATTTAAAATCATAACAGTATTATGAGTTAAGTATTGCTGATTTTAAGACCATTTCATCATTTTTATTTGTTTGATGGTGGTCTCATGGTCTCACCTTTAGTATCTCTGTCTTCACCTGTATCAGAAGTATGTAAATTTTCAGGATGTAGGGGTGTCTTGGTTGTCACAGTTTGGTCTGAAAGAAAATAAATTAAAAATTGATTGTCTCTAAATTAATTTGCAGCTGAAATGATCTAAGTCCTTGATCTTTTAAGTTTGTGATCTGTGTGGACACTTTATAGACAAGAAAAAAATTACTTTCAAGCCCAACAACAAAAATCTTTTCAGTTTAACTCACCAACAATCAGACGAACAACTGAAGACTTTGTTTGACTTTTTAACTTTGGGATGAAACATCTGTATCTTCCTTCATCTTCCAGCGTCACATTAGTGATTCTTAGTGAGATGTTTCCTTCTCTCAGGCCGTCTGTGAACAGCTCCGTCCTCCCGATGTATGATGGGAGCTTCATGTCGGGGACCTCACGGGCGTCTCTGTAAAGATGAACATATTCCACTCGGCTCAGCCGATCGTTGGGATCAGGTCGGAGGTCCGGCTTTGACCACTCCACAGTCAGCCCGGCCACATTAAATGCTGGTTCCACATGACAGGGCAGGATGACATCATCACCTGGAGCAGCCGTGATAGGCTGAAGAGATCCAACCACAAGAAACTGACCTGAGGAGAAGAAATAAATAAACATCCTGCTTAAAACTGTAAACCCTGCTTGAAATTCAATTCAATTCAATTTTCAATTCAGTTTTATCTATATAGCACCAAATCACAACAACAGTCACCTCAATGCACTTTATATTGTACGGTAACCTTAATACACAGTTGTATATTATATTTTTATTGCTTTCTTATGGAACTGCATATTGTATTACTGGCTGCAGCTGTAACAAAGCAATTTCCTACAAAGGATCAATAAAGTTCTATTCTATTCTATTCTATGTACCCTACAATATAAAGTAACAATTAGCCAAGCAACTATGAGCAAACACTTTGCGACGGTGTGAAGGAAAAACTCCCTTTTAACAGGAAGAAGCCTCCAGCTCAATGAACACAATCTGCCGTGAGCGGTAAACTCTCAAATTTGAACCTGTCTGGAATTATTTTGGTTGTATCTTAAAGTCATGTCCAATAAAAACAGTTTTGCATACATTTTAGGAGTTTGATTATGATAGTTGTAGATAAATGAAAATAAAAATCTAGTTGTAAACACAACTCCAAGATCCCTCTTTGCCAAAATCTGCTGTTTTTGTTTGTTTGTTTGTTTTTTAATTTTATTTGATATTTTATGACATGAAAAACCATTTGGCTCTGGAAAAAGCCAACAAAAAATATAATATTTTATACACAAAAACAGAGAACGTAACATTGCATTCACAGGGGATGATGAAATTAACATAATATAGGGAAATCAAAATAATTTTGATTTTTAATAAATAATTTTTTTAAAACATAGTTTTTTTTTTAATAATTGGAGTGTGTGACGATGTTCGTACAAATTTCGGTTCAGATTGGTGCACCTGTTAAGGTGACGATAGGGCACATGCAGACATGTTGTACATACTACAACCATCACAGTAAGATGTGTATTAACTTCTGTATTTTATTTAAAAGTCAAGTCTGAAATGGTTCCCTTGTGTTATCATAAAAGCCTCTAAAATTCCTGTGACGTGGTAATAACAGATTGGTGACTGATTCATATTTTTTAAGTTAATTATTTTTAAATCACTCCCATACCTGTAGACATAAACTAAAACATTACACACATAAACACACACACACACACACACACACACACACACACACACACACACACACACACACACACACATCACAGCGTCTAACATCACATATTTGAAATTGTATCAAAGCTGGTGACGCGTTTACTTATTTAGCTACATAAACATTAAAGGGATCATCTTAGTTTTTCCTTCATTTGCTACGAGAAAAAACAAACAAACAAACAAACAAACAAACAAACAAACAAACACAGCCACGTCACTGCGACAAATTTCTGTAATGGAACAAAACCGGTAATAATTCTGTTTAAATAAGTCAGCCGGGGTAGACCTCATCCTGAACTGAGTAAGCGGAAGAAAATGAATGGATGGAAATCAGGACAGGTTACATTTTTTAGAGAAAACTTACCTTCAACAGTCCTGCAGGCGAAAAACGACAAAACGGTGCTCACTAAAGCTGAGATAGAAATCCTGTAACTGAACTCTTCTGTGCCCATTTCGATTTGAGAGCAAAACAGAAAACAAAGCGACTTCAGAGCAGCTAAAATATACCATATCCAGGGCGGGACGAAAATACCAGCAGCTCTCGATGGAAATTTTCCCAAGTGTTTTCGGGTTAAACTGTGAATTCCCCCTTGGTGAATAATTTAACAAGTATGAGAATGATAACCAAATCAAATAATACATTTCCTTAATTTAAAGTTTGAGGAAGCGAAAATTAAACGACACACAGCTGAAAATAATAGGCAGAGGTCCAAAACAGCTGAATCACAGAGAGGAAGGGGCTCACCTGTTCTGACAGCAGCTTCATAAACTCACGGTGACCGCCGGATTCACGGAGACGGGTCTTTATCAGACGGACTACTTTATTTAGTAAAAGAGATGAACCGCAGCACAGCTGCTGCTGCTGCTGCCTTCATATGAGAGTGAAAGTAAAAAGAGAGAGAGAGACGCTGCGGGGGCGAGAGGTTACAGATAAGCGTTAAATTGAGCGGGTTAAATGTGTATTTCAACAACTTAATTACAAAAACTTTAAATAGTTTTGATCCTTAGTTTTAATCACACGTGCGCTCTGAAAACAGTAAAATCTCAGTTTAATTAAATACTGCAGAGAGGAGTGATCAGCATGCAAAGGTCCCACATGGTGCAAAAAAAATGATCCCCTCCGCCCTCACTGCGTCTGTACTCACAGCTGCAATAATATCTTTAAAACTGATAAAATACCCTGCTCGCTTTCTTTGCTGTGATCTTTGTGTAGTTTCTGTGTGACGCATACAGAACCAAAAGCCAGTTAAACGGTCCAGGACAAAGTCCATCTCAGTGCTGCAGCTGTTGGTATTTTTCCAACATCTGTGCTGTGTGACTGCAGGGGTTTCCTCATTTGCTGCTCTGGTGTCTTCAAATGGAAATTATAAATGTTTTTTTTTTCTAAATTGGCTGTTGCTGTGGATGTGCAACATTGGACTAATAGCAGTTCATGATTTAGGTCACAACTGAATTTTTTGACTGGGTTGGGATGCGTGTGCTCTTGGACATCTCTGTGTGTTAGCCCTATGATGGACTGGCAGTTTGTATGTAGCAGCCCCCCATTTGATAGATGGATAGCTGTGAAATAACATAATAACGTCCCCTTAACTGTCCACTTGTTTTTCCTAAATCCCATCCTGACAGCCTATAGCATTCCAGCCTTTAGAGGAACCACAAACCACATTTGTACACATTAATCCCGGGACATTTGTTTACTCCGTGTACTTCTTCTGTTTTTCCCAGTTGGGGTTAGCCACAGACGGTCTGTTCCTGTACTGTTTATATTTATTTCATCTGACAAGTATTCTCACCTCTCTGTTACACACTAATACATTACATATATGAGATTAAGACTTAGACATGATTATAATAATTGGATGGTGGCAGCCCCTAAAAGGACTAACGGGAAGAAGAAGTCAGAGTTGAAGTAATAGAAAAGAGGAAGTCACAGAAGAGCAAACCCAGCAGGGCTGGTTGTTTCTGCTCTGTCTGAGATGATCCCCGACAAATACAAACATAATGAACAAAAACCTAGACTAATAATAAAAACACTGATCTATGCCAGTTCACATGTGTCTGCTGAAGGTTTCTCACAGCCTGAAGATGAAGTTAATATTCACTAAAAAACAAAACAGTTTTGTCCCATCACCTGCAGCACCTGCCCGGTCTCACAGATGATATTCTTCAGAAGCAAAGCCGGTGGTCTTCAGAAAGTCTTTTAATTTGGATCATCTATGTTGTCCCTCTGCTCTTCTTCCTCTTTAGCTTCTCTGCGCAGCTCGACCCGGTTCCTGTAAAAGCACACTCAGCGCTATTTTAAGCCGTGTGGAGTAAAAAGTGCTTCTGAAAATGCACCACCCGCCTCCGATGGAAGTTTCACTCCAGCAGCTGCTTTTTGTCTGGTGTGTTTTAGGGGTTATACAGTAGTAATTTTTACACACACACACACACGCCACCCCATTGCAATTCAGCACACTCCCACACAGTAGCCCTGTTCCTCCAGTCTCTGTGCAGAGGGTGTCATTTAGTCAGAGACAGATTTGTTAGAAATTGTACTGATGTAAAAAAAAAAAAAAAATCTTATTTTTAACTGGATGGGAAAAGTGCCCAAAGCAGCAGCTGCCACAGTGAGCGTGCTCAAACCAGGCGCTCTGGGAAGTTTGCTGGCAAACCCAGTCTTACAGTTACCTAATCACCTCAAATCTGGAGTTTTTTTGGGCCCTGAGGCAATTGTGTTTAGTCATGTCATAAATGAAAAACAAAACAATTTTACTGCTGCCTGTTCTCTGGTCTGAACTCCCATTAATCCAAATCCTGCCATCATAACCTGACTGGATTCCCAAGTTAGCGTAAGCGGAGCTTCATTTTGACATCAACCATCCTTCTTGTGCAGTCTGTGTGTGTAAACTCCATGAATCAATAAATGCAAGTTAGACAGAACAGAAAGTGGTATCAGAACAGAAAAGACATGAAAGTGCCTCCTTAAAGTTTTGTACAATTACACAAGATCATTGTGCACAATTTAATTTTCTCCAAAAAATTAATTAGGCTGCTTTGATTCCGATTAAATATTCCCTGTCTTATGGAATGATTTCATGTCTTTAGTGTGAAGAAAGTAAACATTTGACATTTGTGGTTTCTAAAATAAAACTGTGACATACATCCTGCAATGACTTTTTCATAAAGTCAGCTCTGAGGTGTGATGCAGTCCCCCTGAAACTCCTCAGTCTGTAAGTCGAACAGCAGCCAAGCAGCATGGAGGTCGCAACTCTGTGCACCATTATCGGTAAGTACTAAATGTGTGTGAACTCGCTGACGTGTCTGCTTTTAGAATTTTAAAAATAGATGGATTAATAAATAGTTCAGTTTTCAGAACATTAAAGAGGAAGCAGGCCTCTGTACTTCACATGAATTCAAAAATAAATTACAATAAATTAATTACACTGTTGCTAAAAAAAAAAAAAAACCACAGCTGACACGGCTTTAGTTAGTTTCTTTAACCAATAGAGTCTAACTAAATACACATAACTATAAAATATTTAATTTGGAATATGTAAATCATCTCGTGAAGCTGCGTTTAGCATTAATAATGCTGAGCAAATATTACAAGCAAAAAGTTTCCTCTTTGTACCTGAACTTACTTCCTCTGTTTTTAGCAACATGTTTTATGCTTTACTGTTGACACAAACTGAGGAACGTTTTGCTACTTTTAGATTCACGAGAGCTCACTGAAACACACAGATATGAAAGGATTATCAAGCAGTGAGTTGAAAGGAAGCAAATGCTAATTAGTTATGTTTGTGTTTAGACTTAAAAGGAATAGAAGCGTTAATGAGGCCAACGTGAAATCAGATCTGCACTTTGACGCCCTAGTGCTGATCACTTACTCAGCTAAGAACGGCATCTTTCAAAAACCCACACGTTTCTGTTTCTGATGAAACCTTTGTAGCAGGAGATGCAGATGTGTCTGTTTTGTGGGTAATACGTGAAGCTTTCATTACATGTGTCAAAGTCGCTGCAAAGTTTTCAGTGCATTGTTGTTTGATGGCAAGAAATCCTCTAGCATCAATAATGAGGAATAAGCTGTTAATTATGCAAACTATATTATTATTATTATTGTTGTGATTTTTTTTATTTGTTTCTAGTTTATTGCAAGAAAATGAAAAAAAAAGAAAACAGTTGAGAGGCTGGATGTTAGTTGTTGAGGTTATTGCTGTTTGTTAACTTTTGCAAGAATGCAAAGAGCAACCACCCCTACCAGTGACACAGCCAGAATTTAAAAAAAAAAAAAAAAAAAAGGGGCGGCAAATGAAATAGCTGGTTGCATTGTTAAAATTTGTTTTAGCAGGAACAAAAGATAAACAAAAATCCATCCAAGTACAGCAAAACAATAAAATAAAAATTTAAAAAAAAGCTTTACTAGAAAAATTGTTACCACTGTAAATCAATCTCCTTAACAGTTTCTGCCTTGGTTTTGTTTTTTTGTTGTTGTTTTTTCTTTTTTTTTTGGGGGGGGGGGGGGGGGTTACACAAT